>JADMLD010000898.1:0-59266 GCA_017589585.1 Phylloscopus whistleri | reverse complement strand
CCCTCATCCCGGTACCTGCTCAGGAGATCCCCGGGATCGCTCAGCAGGGACCTGGGGGGTGCAAAAGTGATGGAAAAAAGGAAGGAAATGGAAATGAAGAGAGGAATAAGCCCCTGGGGGGCTGGAGGGGTCCCAGACCCAGAGCCCCTCGGAATCCACTTGAGGTGACCCCGAGGCCACGAGCACTTTTTGGGGGCAGTGCTGGGCCCTGGTTCACCCCAAAATCTGAGGCAACCAGGGAAAGAATTCTGACCCACTGGCCCACCCAGCCACTGCCCATCCCTGGCACCCCTATTCCCCTGGGATCTCAACCACGGGACCCCCATTCCTTCTGCCCCCACTCCCTGGGACCCCATCCCGGCACTCACACTCCCCAGGACCTCCATTCCCAAGGAACCCCATCCCAGTAATTCCAGCCCCTGGAACCTTCATTCCCCTGGGATGTGGATTCCCCCAGGGCACCCACCCTTGGCTCCCTACAACCCCAGCCTTCAAACACTGCCAACACCACATCCCCATGGTGTCCCACCAGTACCCCCATGTCCCAAAATGTCCCCACCCAGCCCAGAGCCAGTTCACATCCTGCCCCCACCAAGGGCCACCAACACGTGAGGATGAGACCTGACCCCGCTTCCTTCCCCTTTGGTCAAAGAGCTGTCACAGCGGGGACAGGTGGCCACAGCAGCGAGTGACAGCCAGCCTGGGTGGCCGGGGACACGGGGATGGCTGGGAAGGTGGCACTGCTGCTCCTGTGGGGTGAGTGCCCCAGGCATGGGGATGGGCAGAGAGTGGTGGGGAGGGGGCCCAGGGGGGCTGCAGGGTCCCTTGAGGTCCCCAAGGGCAGCAGAGCCAGTGCATGAGGTGACCGGGGCTGTGGGGTGGCTGTGGGGACAGAAGAGAGGGGACAGGACTGGAGGGAAAAGAATGGGGAGACAGATTTGGGGAGGCATCATGGGGCTGGTGCAGCTGTGGGGAGAGGGACGGGGCACAGGGATGCAGGGACAGGGGGACAAGCACTGTGTGGATGGGCCATGGGGACAGAGCCCTTGGGGCTGTTGGGGGTGACCTGTGCCAGCACAGGGTGGTCCTTTCACCCTCATTTCCAGGGTGTCCACGGTGTCCCCATGTCCTGCCTCAGCTTGTGGTAGCCACAGTGTCCCGGTCCTTGGAAGGTCTGTGCCACTCTGGAGTCCCCACAGGGAAAGGCCACAGTGTCCCGGTCCTTGGAAGGTCTGTGGCACTCTGGAGTCCCCACAGGGAAAGTTTGGGGACAATGCCACAACCCGAGCCCTGGGTGCTGCTGTCCCCGTGGTGCCACCCCCACCCAGCCCTGTCCCTTCTCCCTTCCAGCCCAGACCCTCGGCCTCGCTGGTGAGTCTTCCCTCGGGGGATGCCATGTCCCTGCCCCGCTGTCCCGAGCCCCGCGGTGGCCCTCGCAGGCTGGTGTCCCCTGTCACCCGCAGGCACCCAGACCACCCAGCTCCTGGTGCAGCCCCCCTTGATGCCGGCGGTGCTGTGGGACCGGGTGACACTGACCTGCCAGGGCTCGGGGACCGCCGGTGCCACCACCTGGTACAAGGATGGGCAGAGCTGGGGGCAGAAGGGACGCGACCAATTCATTGTCACCGAGAGTGGCACCTACACGTGTGACAGACCCGGCAGTGGGCTGAGCCCCCACGTGAGAGTCTCAAATGGTGAGAGGGTTTCTTAAATGCTGATGGTGGTGTAAGAGACGGTCCCTAAGTTTCTCATTCTGCCTCACGATCATCGCCAAGGATGGAGACTGAAGACTCTAAAGGGACTGGGACTGAAATCTAAGACCCCAATACAGAAGTTCTGGTCTGGCCGAGCTGGGATGATTGCTGCCTGCAAGTGCAGTCGCTGGACCATTGCATCTCCATGGGAACCTGGTGAAGACAATGGGTACGACTCGATGGACTGGTCTTGGACAAGTTTCGCACTGGTCTGTCCTGTACTCGCCCTGTATTTGCTCTAAGCATCAGAGCACTTCACCCTGCTTCACCGTACCTGCTGATGCTGAGCTCACCCCTTGACCAACTGCCTGTCGCTTCAAAAAGGACTATAAGAGACTCCTCGGAATGGCCCGAATTCTGAGATCTCCCCACGGAAAGAAGACGCATCTATTGATCACCTGCATCACGAGGACTTCGTCTCTCCGTTGGTAGCTATACCTCTTCTTCCTCTCTCTCTCTCTCTCCCTCTTTTTCTTTATCTCTCTCTCCCTTTCTCTCTTCCTACTCCCTCTATCACATATAGTGCTGTGTGTACTTAATAAAGTGCACTGCTGTTGAGCAAATTGTTGTTGTCCCCTGCTGTGTCTTTTGTGCTCTGAGATCACACGAACCATCACGATTCTCGCTTGCATTTAGCGGGTCGTGACATAAATTGGCGTAGTCAGCAGGATTCTGATAGACAGAGGGGTTGCAGGTTGTGTATAGTCTGTAACAGGGGAAGGACGTTTCGCTTCAGCCGCACCTAGTCCGCCACCTCAAAAGGGTGAGTGGTGTCTAGAAAGCAAGGGGGGCGATTCGAATTTCCCACAAACTGTACACGCCTGAGTGAAAAACATCCCCATACTCGAATTGAGGGCTCTGTCTTCAGGATTTCACAAAAGATCTCTGTGTGCAAAAGATGGGACAGTTTTAGTTTGTGTGTAAATTAGTCTGGACTGCTTGGTGTAGCGAAGAGACAACCATAAGTAACTTAAGAAGAGTATCTCCCAAGCAGATTTGGTCTCTTCACCCACCTAGGGAAGCGAAGGGAAACAGCAGAGCTCTGGTGTGTGTGTAATTAAGCCTTACCTCCCTATGGTGGTTTTCTGACCCCTTCACCAAAAATGACTGAAAACCTTAGTGCAAAAAACAACGCTGCATTATATGCTCTGCTAGGAAAACACAATGCCAGGCCCTCTCCTGAAGGAGAAGAATGGGCTCAAAATAACTGGTTTAATTTAGAGAATGTAGTAGATAGAATATGTACTTTACAACATAAGGAAAAATTTAAACTGGGCAGGAATAAAACCATACTTTGCTCAGTTTTGGGAGCTTGTCTTACAGCAGCTATAGAAACTCATATTAAACGGGCAAGTGAAGAAAATGCAATAATAGACTCCCTTCAAAACTTAGTGGAAATTTTGCAGAAACAACTAGATGAAGAAAGAAATAAAAATCATTTGTTGAGTGATGGAAATCATTTGCTACAGGCTGCCTTGAGGGAGGAATATCTTAAGAATTCAAAGAATGATGACCCCAAAGCTGACAGAAATAAAGGAAAATCCCCACATTAGACAAATATACCCCCAGAAAGAACTGGAATCAGTGAAAAATTGCGGGGAGGACTGTTGTGCACAGTTGAGACCTTTGATAAAAACAGAATACAATTATATTAATGATGAAGATTTTGACCCCCCACATCACCACCAAATATAGTGCTACTGAGCTGGCCAAGTTAAAGAAAGAATACGGCCGTCTCTCACATGAAACAGAGACAGAATATGTTTTCCGAGTGTCTCTTACTGGTGGTGACCAAATTAAGCTAAATGAACAAGAAGCAAGTGGCTATTGGGGACATGGAGTTTTCTTAACAACAGGAGATAAACGTGACACATGGTCCCTGACACAGCATGCAGCTTTCTGGGCTGGGGGAATAAATCCTCTGGAAAGAGGAGACCCTTTAGCCATAGTCTGTACCCCTGACCAACTACTAGAAAGTGTGCACAAAGCCGTCTGCCTGCAAATGATACATGAAAGAAAATTAACTCCTGGATTTGAATCCCCAATGCAATTGCCTGTCCAGCCTGAAATGATGACTCCTTTAATTCGGGGGCTCCCAGAATCACTTAAACCCACTGCAATTACTTTACAAAAAATCATAATGGCCCTAAGCCCTCTAGATAGGCTGGACAGATTCCTTGGAAACCCAAGCGATCAAACCGGATCTACTGATCCTGGATTCACCCCATATTCTACCCCCTCTGAACAGCCAGCTGTACACCCCAAACTATATGCTGGTGACCGTAAGGTTTGTACATGGAGTCAGGTTGCTGAAGATCTTATTAATTGCAGTAGAAAATATGGAGCTGTAAAAACCTCTGAGGAAAAATTGGAAAAAACAAAGGGTGTTAGATACATTGGAGTTAAAATAGTATCCAACTGGCACAATTCCAAGCCAATGCCACCAGCACCACCTAAATCACAACACAATACACCCAGTGCACCCCCTCCTCCACAGGTCCGGGGCACTGAGCCAAAGCAACCCTTCTTACCTGCTCCGGGAAATAAGCCAAACCCCCCTTCTTTTCAAAGAACAATACCTAAACCTGAAAATGTAGCTGTTTATCAGTATATTAATGACATTCTGGTAGGAGGAGATGAAATAGAAGTAGTGGGGGATACTCAACAGAAAATAATTTCCCATTTAGAAAGTCTTGGTTTGCAGGTTACCCCGGAGAAAATTCAAAAATCTTCCCAAGATGCTGTGTTTAAAGGATGTACTGAGTGGCTGCCTTTCTGGCAACAGAATGATTGGGAAATTAATAGGATTCCAGTGTGGCAAAAGGAAAAGTGGCAAGAAATTTTACAAATTGCAAGTCAAGGGAACTTTGCCGTAGGGTGGGTGGCCTCTCACCAAACAGATGGGAATCCTGCAGGAGAGTGGAACAATAAAGCATTGCAGGAATGGTTTGGAACTTTTCCAAAACCACAAGAAATTCAATCTGATAACGGGTCCCACCTTACTGACAAAGTTGTACAGGATTGGGCAAAAGGTGAAGTAATTAAATGGACTTTTCACACCCCTTGCTACCCTCAAGCTAACAGGATAGATGGGGGGGGCGTAAATGGGTGCCCTATAATCACTGCTTTTTGCCCAACAGCTCCAAGCATAATTCCCTCACTACAGAGACCAAATGATTCCAAGAATCCAGCACATTACCCTGGACAACCTGTTTTCATGGACCTCCCTACTGTAGAGGAAGTACCACTAGTACTAAAAATCCCGCTGAATAAATATTCCATCATTCTAACTTTCTGCCTCTTGTTGGCAGACTCTGTTGTGTTTACTTTCCACAGGAGAACTCCGAGGGACATGCAAGATTAGTATTGATTATTATAAATTATTAATGATTATTATTGATTGTTGATTAAATAGAATTGACTCGGACTAATGAATAAACTGGTTACTACAACTAGAGATATGACCAAACTACAACCAGTACAGTTGTCCTTATTGGCCTTGGGAATCCATCAGTGGCTGTTATCAAACATATTACCAAATTGAGAAAGGATAAATGTGAATTATCACAAATTGGTAATTGATGCACTCAGTGCTACAATGTGGTTTTTTGGTTCTCAGCTGTATCCAAGCTCAACTGTGGATGCAGTCAGTTGTTGCCTCAATTACAAATTCGGAAAATAATTTGGGATAGTGCCACTGATTTTGAAAGAGAATTCCAGTCCTGGTGAAAATTATTAAATTTTACTTATAACCCTATTACAAACACAGCCACAGCTTTTGTGCTGAATACTTCAGTGCATTTGATATCATTGCCTTAGGATTGAACCATGACGGAGCTATTCCCTATACTTTCGAGCATAGGGAATAGGCCTGTCAAATCAGTGGGAAATAGCAAACTGTTAACTTAGAGTCTCGTATAAGAACAAGGGTTCATTTGTGAAAGTAATGCAATCATAGCTCAAGATATTTGTTTGGACACAGAACAAAACATCTGCCATTTTGAAGTTCATCCTAACGAAACTCCTAAAACAGTGCTTATATACATAGGCCATGGATGTGTATGCTTAAGAACTACTTGTGAAGTTATATTTGTAGAAGGTAGGTTAGTAGATACTTCAGATCGTTCAAATTTTTGTGTTTGTAATTTTACTAAAATCACTGGATGTGATTTTGCTTATTTGGCTCCAGTCACTTCTTACCAACTCATACAATCCAATTACACTCTGATACGCAAATTATTGCCCACACACATTGGGATGAACCTAACTTTGGTGAAGCAATTGATGCTCCACCAAGATTTAATTCAAATTTTAGAAAAAATCAAGGAAGATGGACAAAAGACCTTGGTGACAGTTCGTCATGACGTAAAAGAAATCCAGTCTGTCTCGGAAAGAGTGAAGAAGGATACTGAACACAGGTGGTGGGATACTCTTTTTGGGTGGTCACCTACTGCTACAGGTATCCTGAATAGATTGTGTCATCCCATTGTTGTTCTTTTGATTTTGGTTCTGATTGGTTTTGTTTTATTGATAATTTTATACATTGTAATTTGGAGGATGATGAGACGATTGACAAGATTGGCCGCTATAATGTATGCACACAATTTGATCAGTGTCCCTATTCCTATAGATATGCCCAAAGCCATTGATGTGAGACAGAGTCGTTTGTAACCTGGATTATAAAAATTTTGAATATGTTTTAAATTGATCCTGTTTGATTTATTATAACTACTTGAAAATTGTAATTGTTTTAACATTTTGAATCAATTTTGTATTTTGATTTTGTAATTTATCATGATTATTAAGAAATTGTTTTAATTATCATTGTGATTAACTGTTTTGAATATTTCCTATCTTTTCCCCAACTTTTCTTTCCCTCTTGTCTCTATTCTTCCTGGGTTGTGCTACCAACAATTGACGAGTCCTGAAGACTTCGTGACAACACTACAGAAGAACCTTGCCGCTTGTCGACAATCATGAGTCACGGGGTGGTGTAAGAGACGGTCCCTAAGTTCCTCATCTGCCTCACGATCATCGCCAAGGATGGAGACTGAAGACTCCAAAAGGGACTGGGACTGAAACCTAAGACCCCAATACAGGAGTTCTGGCCTGGCTGAGCTGGGATGCTTTGCCTGCAGGTGCAATCGCTGGACCATTGTATCTCCATGGGAACCCGGTGGAGACAATGGGCATGACTCGATAGGCTGGTTTCGGACAAGTTTCGGACTGGTCTGTCCTGTGCCTGCCCTGTACCATTCCCTGAATGAATATTTGCTCTAACATCGGAGCACTTCGCCCTGTTCTCAGCACGCTTGCTGATGCTGAGCTCACCTCTTGGCCAACTGCCTGTCGCTTTGGAAAGGACTATAAGAGACTCCTCGAAATGACCCGAATTTCGAGATCTCCCCACGGAAGAAGACACGTCTATTGGTCATCTGCATGACGAGGACTTCGTCTCTCCATTGGTAGCTATACCCCTCTTCTCTCTCTCTCTCTTTTTCTTTATCTCTCTCTCTCCCTTTCTCTCTTCTTTCTCCCTCTATCGCATATAGTGCTGTGTGCACTTAATAAAGTGTACTGCTGTTGAGCAAATTGTTGTTGTCCCCTGCTGTGTCTTTTGCGCTCTGAGATCACTCGAGCCATCACGATTCTCGCTTACATTAGCGGGTCGTGACAAGACCCCATGGATCCAAAGGTCCATTGTGACACTGAAGGCTCTCATGGAATCCTGGAGAACATTATGAAACTTTGAGGCCTGGTTGAACCAAGGGGCTCTGCCAGACCTTGTGGAGCCAAGGAGACCGTTGTGACACTGCAGGGCCTCATTGAACCGAGGGTCAGTTGTGATACTGCAGTACTAAGGAGACCACTGTGACACTGAAGGCCTCATGGAAGCAAGGGGGGACAATATTGACACAGTGGGGCCCAATGGAAGCAAGGGGAAAGTGTGACACAGCTGGGCCTCATGCAGCCAAGGGGCCACTGTGATCCTGAGGAGCCCAAAAGAACCAAGGCACCACTGTGACGCTGCAGGACTACCTGGAATCATGGAGATCATTGTGACACTTGGAGGCCCCATGGAACCAAGGGGCCACTGTGTCATTGGCAGTTGTGCATTCTTCATTGTGCATTGTTCCACTTCATGGAACCAAGGAAACCATTTTGACACTGCAAGGCCGCATGGAAGCAAGGGGACATTGTGACACTATGAGGACCCATGAAAACTGTTGCGAGGAAGGAGCCAAGTATCAAACGGACATCAGTATGATTAGGTTTGATCTACTCATTTATTCTTTATTCCCTATATTTATGTGGTTACAGAGTAAAAGCAGGCACAGCTAAACAATTGCTGATTGGTTAAAATCTCATGTTCAGACACTCTAAATG
This sequence comes from Phylloscopus whistleri, assembly GCA_017589585.1. NCBI lineage: Eukaryota > Metazoa > Chordata > Aves > Passeriformes > Phylloscopidae > Phylloscopus > Phylloscopus whistleri. Next base: position 51,125 of record JADMLD010000898.1, on the reverse strand, counting down.
ATTGCTCATTGGTTCACGTCTTTTGGAAGCAAATTCTTCTTTGTTCTGTCTTACGATCAGCATTTCTGTCTTCTGCATCAATGAGAAGGTACAACAAGTTATTACACGTCTTCAGCTTCCGAGAGGAAGCATCTGTGAGAAGGATCAATGAGTTATTACATTTGCTACTTTTTTGTTAATTCAAGGCAATGTAGGAACAGCACAGTACACAGCAGGCACAGTACAAGTACAAGACCTCATCTTGTTCCCTGATAGCAAGGATTGTTCAAACCTCCTACCAACAGATTGCGGCTTCACCCTTCTAAAAATTCCTCTACAATGGGGGTTAACCCCAGAGGGCTTGGAAGCTGCCAAGAGTGGCAGACAGACATCACACACATTCCTAGTTTCGGCCACCAAAAATATGTGCATGTGAGCATTGACACCCATTCAAACGCAGTTTATGCCTCTGCCCACGCAGGAGAAATGGCTGCACATGCCAAGAAACCTCTTGTGCAAGCCTTTTCAGTACTTGGGATTCCTAAGAAAATTAAAAACTGACAACGGCCCAGTGTACAAAAGCAAGGAATTCCTGGAGTTTGTCCAGCAGTGGGGAATGGAACATATAACAGGCATCCCCCACTCCCCCACAGGCAAAGCTGTGGTCGAGTGTGCCCACCAGATGCTCAAAAAGGTCCTGGCTAGGCAAGACAGTTCCACAGCATGCATGTCACCAACACAAAAACTCTGCAAAGCCATGTTTACCATTAACTTTCTGAATTGTTCATTTGAAAACATGAGTCCTCTGGTGGTACGTCATTTTAACAGCAGTAATCAGTTTAAGTTGTCACAGCGTCCACCAATTTTGATTAGGGACCCAGAAACCTGGGAGATCAAAGGTCCCTATGAGCTCGTGACCTGGGGATGTGGCTACGCATGCGTATCCACCCCCTCAGGCCCATGCTGGATACCCCAAAAGTTGGTGAAACCTTTTGTTCCCCAAATCCAGCACCAACGGAAGATGATGAGAAGCAAGCAGCTGTCGCTTCAAAAAGAAGACGCTGATGGAAAGAGAAGACAGAGCCTTCTTAAAAATCGGGTTAATTCCAGCAGGTCTCAGATTGTTAATATGCTTTATATTTGTGCTTCCTTTTACAATCTTGTTGTTTTGTGTTGTCTTGTTTTTAATTGTGTTGGCGTTCGGAATTCTTCACTGCCTAGTTTTAAAGGCCCTCAATGGTTTAATCCCTACCACCTCAGAAGTCAGCCATGCAGACCTTGCAGGCCAAGAACAGCCAAAACTGCCTGCAAATCAAAAGTGGTGGGCAAAAACTATTCTGCCTCAGAATAGGCCCAAAGCGTCTTTCAGTTTTATTGTAACAGAAAAGGGTGAGATGTTGTATTGCACTAAGTAGTCAGTTCACTTTGTTATATTGCACTGGGTGTTTCTGTTATATGTATTCACACAAAGCATTTGCTGTACCTTCCCATGAGCCTCTGCACTGAATCTCCTCTACCTGACACCACCTATGCCTCACCTCCCCCAGGTCAGCCCCCATCAGCTGATAGACCCTCTCCCTTCCCCCTCCTTGGCAGAGGGCATAAGACTGCCCTCTGGCAGGGAATCACCCTCTTAATTCCTCTCTTAACTCCCCTCTTAACTCCCCCAAGCTGCAGTGAGTAGGTTCTGCATTAAACTGTGGGACTGTGTTCCTGAAGGATTAAGAGCACCTTTTGTCTTTTAACTTCGTCCTTGCCTCAGTTTCTCCCCGAGCATACTGCTAGCCAGGGCTGAAGCTCAGGGGTGAGTGGGAACTGAGGCAAAGGAGCACAAAAGGAGAAGCTCAGCAATGCACCCAACCATCACTACCAAAGATTGCCCGCAGTGAGTAAGAAAGATCCATCAGCAGTGACCCTCAGACTTTCCCATCACCCACATCCACACATCAGCTGGGGGAAGCTGTCACAGCCAAGGACTGCAGAGCCACTCCTGGACACTGGGAATTCCTGCAGGTTCCTCCAGCCACAGGTGAGGCTCCAGCCTTGCTGGGAGAGGGCCCAGCTTTGATAGTGCTGAATGAACAAACTTACAGCACTTCTAGAGTGGGAACATCTGGATTCATCGTCCTCTTGGGTCCCTCCCAAAGCCTGGCCAGGGCCCAAGGAGGAACCAAGGGAGGTGACTTTGACCATACAGCCCCAAACAAGGCCAGATGTCAGATTTCATGGCCTTGTCCAAATTCTAAACATAGAATGGTCAATCCATGTTTCAATAATTAGTGGATACATCTATCACAGCACTAATGACCATGCATATTTCACTAATGAGCAGATACAAAGATAACCTTTGGATGGAAGGTTCACCCAGAGATTCACCCTGTTGGACCCGAGTCTCAGCAAATGGGAGGTGGCAGAGGTGGAATGAGCCCATTGAACCGCTCCAGTCCCTCCCAGTACAGCCCAGTTCATCTCCAGTACAGCCCAGTGCATCCCTGTGCCCCTCCAGTCCCTCCCAGTACAGCCCAGTCCCTCCCAATACACCTGAGTCCATTCCCATTCCCTTCCAGTTTCCCCCAGTGTCATCTATAGTATGCCCCAGTGTCCCCCAGTCCTCCCCACAGTGTCCCCAGTTTGTCCCAGTATCCCAAGTATCACTCCCAGTATGTCCCAGTATGTCCCAGTATGTCTCAGTGTCCGCCCACAGTCCATCCCAGTCCACCAAGATTCCCCCTCAGAATTCCCCATGTTCCCAGGTTGTCCCAGTCCTCCCCAGTGTCACTCCCAGTATGTCCCAGTGTGTCCCATGGTGTTCCCAGTATTCCCCAGTATGTCCCAGTCCTCCCCAGTGTTTCCAAGGAAACTGAAACTGCTCATGGTTGCCATGACACCCAAAGCCAGCAGTGGGGTCAGTGCAGTGTCCATGGACACAGCCCCTTGCAATGGCCCAAGGCAGGTTGGGATGATGATCCACCCTCACTCCTAGCCCAGGGCAGGGCTGCAGTGGTTTTGGTGGCACCTTGGGCTGGCACAGACTTGAGGAGGGTATCTGTTTTCAATGTGGAGAATTAGGAGTTTTACATTGCTAAAGAAAATTAAGAACCCCCTGTTTGCCTGAGTGCAGCCAGTTCTCCGAGCAAAGCAGGTCCCAGGTGAGTGAGGAGAGACAGGATGGGGCTGGAGAATGTGGAGCAAGGTTGTTCACACTGGGTCAGACCTCAGGACACAGCTTCTCTGAGCAGGCCTCACTTAGGAGAGACCCTGGATCAATATCAATCACTGAATGCTGCAATCACCTCTGCTCTAAACAGAGCATAATAAAAGACACCCTGTATAACAGGAATGTGTCTTTCTTAGAAACTCTTTGAAATGTTTCTCAATAATTGTAGCAGGAAACTTTCCTAATGAACTGCACCAGACCAGAGGGAAATCAATGCAGAGCCATGGTTTGTCAGGACTTGTTTGATCCTAATGAGCCCTGTGGTGCATTTGGTGCTGAGCCCTCAGGGCCTGAGAGGAGATTGCACAAACCTTTCCTGGAGTCCAAGTCAGAAGAAAAACCCAAAGTGTCTTGAGGCATTCATGGGTTGCACTGAGGTCCATCCCCAACACAGGCTTCTCATGGACTCCATGGAGGAGAGAACTGGAGGCCAGGATTGCACAAAAACCTCTCACAGATTCAGTGTGGGAAGGAAATTCCAAAGTACATTAAACAACTTGAGTATCTCAAAGTATTAATGAGCCCCACTGAGTGTCAGTGCAAAGCCTCTCAAGGGACCAATTAAAGCAGATAATTGGAGGCCAGGATCACACAAAAACTTCTCAGAGATTCAGTGCTAGAAAAAAGTTCTTTAAGAAACTTTGAGTACCTGAAAGTATTAATGAGCCCCACTGAGTGTTGTTACTGGCTAAGAATCCCAAGGGACTTGTTAAAGTAAATAATTGGGGCCAGGATTGCACAATCTTTCTCACAGAATCAGATTTAAAAGGGAAATACCAAGTACCTTCAAATAACTGCAGTACCTTGAAGCATGAATGAGCCCCACTGAGTGTTGTTACTGACAAAGCCTCTCAAGGGACTAATTACAGCAGATAATTGGAGGCCATGATTGCACAAACCTCTCAGAAACTCTAAGGCAAAAGCCAGACCCAAAGTCCTTTGAAGAACCTGCAGTGGCTGGGAGCATGAAGGAGCCCCCAAGGGCCATTCCTGACCAAGGCTCCCCAGGAACTCCTTCCAGCACATCCTTGAGGCCACTGGGCTGTCAGGGGGATGCTGAGGGCAGGACAAGGGGCTGACAGTGCCCAGCCTTGCTGGGGCTGTGCCAGGAGGCCCCAGGGCCTCAGGACAAGGTGTCTCCTCACAGCCCTTGGTGGCACAGACCCTGCTGTGCCCCAGGGCACCAAGACTTGGCTTCTCTTTGTCCCCTCCTGGCATCACTGCCTGCAGTTCTCTGCTCTGCCTGGGGCCTGGGGACACTTTCCCTGTTGTGTCCCTCACTGGGACCCATTAAAACTTCCAGAAACTTTGGAGTTGGATTCTGACTTGGAGTTCTTGAGAGGTTTCTTCATCTCCCTATCAGGGACTGATTATTCAGGGCCTCGTACAAGCCCCAAGAGGGTCATTAAAGTCCATGTGCTGTGTCTGTGCTGATGAGCTGGGCTGGGCTCCTGGCACAGAGGCAGGTCCTGGCAACCAAGAAGAGCTTCAAAAGACATTTCTCTTGCTGAGCAGCTTCTGTGCATAGCCCAGCAGGGCTGGGGGACTGCCTGCAGCCACCCCAGGCACAGCACACAGGCACAGAGAGCTTCAATCACTCAGGGCTGGGAAGGTGCTGAGAAGTGACTTGGGGAGAATCACTGCCAGCCCTTTGCACAGGAACCTCTGGCTGCAGGACAATGCAGCTGCAGCTCCTGCAGGGATCTCCTCAAGCTGGAACAGCCCAATGCCTACAGACTCTGTGAGTACAACTCTCTGAGTATTTCTGGTGCAGGGGAGGTGAAATGCTCATGAAGCACTGACACAATGAGAGCTTCTGCCCACTCTCAAAATATTTCCAAGACAAGGATTTATTTTAAAACGAGGACACTTTCTGAGACTTTGCTTACATTTCCTAATATTAGATAATGGGGGTGAGGGAGAACAAATGATAAAGGTGTCATTAATTTAGACAAGTCCCTGGGGCATCTGAATTCTCAGTGATCAGCAGGTGTGCAGGAGATCCCTGATGTGCTTTCAGCCACTCCTCTGCCCATGGACAGCACCAGCATCACCTTGGCTGGGCCCATCAGGCTTAGTCTGAACTGTCCTTTCTCCAAGCTGCCAACAGAACCTGCCCCCAGCCAGTGCCCTGCAAACAGGCAGGGTTCTGTAGGGCCAAGGAGAGTGCACAGAGATTTGGGGTCTGGGAGTGCTGGCAGGGAGACCTCAGGTACAGGGAAACCCCTGCAGGAGGAAAATCTGCAGGAAGCAGAGAGAAGATAAGGCAATGAGAGAAAACAAACGCCAGAAATGTTGTTGCAGGGAGAGTTGAGAGATCTCCACAGGAGCCCCTCCAGTGCAGCCCCTCCCTCTGAGCAAGCCCCCTCCCTCCTGTCCCCCAGCCAAGTCTCTGCCCTCAGGGCCGGGGCTCCAAGGCCTGAAGCCCCTCCTGTGCAGGCAGAGCTGCAGCAGAGCCCTGGGGCAGCTCTGCAGCCCGGGGCCCAGTTCCCTCTGCAGAGCACAGGGCTGGGAGCAGCTGCCCGGCCCTGGGGGACTCTGGGAGGGGGCACAGCTGGCTCAGGGTGACACTGTCCCCAGTGCCCAGCTCTGGGCAATGCTGTCAGGGCAGCCAGGGAAGGAGCTGCATCTCCCTCAGTCCAATGCCAGCACAAGGACACTTGGAAGTCTCCTGGAGATTTCAGTCCAAGCTGGGAGCTTCAATCCAGGATGCAAACCTGTCCTGCAGCATCTCTGTGTTATCTGAAAGACCCCTGGGGAAAGGCAGAGGTGTTCTGACACTGGAAATGCTGTTGGGTTGGTGAAATGAGCAACATGAGTCCTTGGATACAAAAGTGGGGCTGGGCTGTGGTGGATCCATCTGCTCTCAGCAGTATCTGGGGATTCTTTAGGGGAAAGATGGGAAGCTGATCACCCTCCACATGAGAAAGCCCAGAGAAGTTCTGAACAGGTCAGAATGACAGACCATGTCCCCTCACTCTCCACTCATCACTTTGCCTCACAGAACTTGCTCTGTTCTCCCTAGGGGCAGCAGAAATGCTGAGGGTTTGATATCCAAGAATACCAGGAGAGACATGGAGGGAGCTTAGAAAGAAAACTGCAGAAGTCTTAAACACAAAAGCGTGTCTGTGTGTCCCAGGGGAGGGTGTATGGGAAATGGCTTTGATTTTGGTTCCAGGTATCTCCTCTAACACTTCACTGTCCTTTTCTCCATGACAGTACCCAGTGCCCAGCCAGAGCAAATGTCCAACAGCAGTTCCATCAGCCACTTCCTCCTGCTGGCATTGGCAGACAGGAGGCAGCTGCAGCTCCTGCACTTCTGCCTCTTCCTGGGCATCTCCCTGGCTGCCCTCCTGGGCAACGGCCTCATCATCAGCGCCGTAGCCTGCGGCCACCACCTGCACAGCCCCATGTTCTTCTTCCTGCTCCACCTGGCCCTCACTGACCTGGGCTCCATCCTAACCACTGTCCCCAAAGCCATGCACAATTCCCTCTGGGACACCAGGAACATCTCCTACACAGGATGTGCTACTCAGCTCTTTTTCTTTATGTTCTTCATGTCAGCAGAGTATTTCCTCCTGACCATCATGTGCTACGACCGCTACGTGTCCATCTGCAAACCCCTGCACTATGGGACCCTCCTGGGCAGCAGAGCTTGTGCCCACATGGCAGCAGCGGCCTGGGCCAGTGCCTTTCTCAATGCTCTCATGCACACAGCCAATACATTTTCCCTGCCCCTTTGCCATGGCAATGCCCTGGGCCAGTTCTTCTGTGAAATCCCACACATCCTGAAACTCTCCTGCTCACACTCCAACCTCAGGGAATTTGGTCTCATTGTATTTTCCATTGCCTTAGCACTCGGCTGTTTTGTATTTATTGTTTTCTCCTATGTGCAGATCTTCAGGGCTGTGCTGAGGATCCCCTCTGAGCAGGGACGGCACAAAGCCTTTTCCACCTGCCTCCCTCACCTGGCCGTGGTCTCTCTGTTCATCAGCATCTCATTTTTTGCTTACCTGAAGCCCCCCTCCATCTCCTTCCCATCCCTGGATCTGGCCCTGTCAGTTCTGTACTCGGTGGTGCCTCCAGCCCTGAACCCCCTCATCTACAGCCTGAGGAACCAGGAGCTCAAGGCTACAGTGTGGAGACTGATGACTGGATGCTTTCAAGGACATTAAACTGGCTGGCCAGTTTCTGGAAATCATTTTATATAACAAGTGATTATTGTATATTTATTGTAAATGTATTGTATATTTATTGTATATTTATTGTATATTTATTGTATATTTATTGTATATGTATATTACTTTAAAAACAAGGAATCTTTGATATTTACCCTTGGTTTCATTTTGGGGGTTCTTTTCTCTTGCTTTCACTTTTTTAATCTTGTCAACAATGAAATCTTATTACCTGTGCCATTTTTCATTTTCTCTCCAGCTTCCCTCTGGCCACAGACTGTGTCAATGAGGGGCTGAGCTCTTGGTGGCTTTAAAGGAACTCAGGGATCTCTCAGCCAAGTTTTCTGCAGACATGCCCCTTTCGTTCCCTTCTCTGCAGCTGCAGCAGCACTGTCTGTGTGCAGAGCTGGGGGCAGATCAGTGCTGGCACAGCAGCTGTGCCCAGCAGCAGCAGCACTTGGTGCTGCCAGTGCTGCTGCCATGGCCCTGCTCCGCTGCCCTCCTGGCCCTGGTGTTGCTGTAGGGCCTGAGTGCTCTCGGGGCCGGGCACAGGGCTGGGGGTGGCAGTGCCGGGGCTGCAGCAGGGACAGCCCATGGGCACTGCTGGCACAGCAGCGCTGAGGCCTCAGCCCAGGGCCTGGGGGCTCCAGGCTCCTTGCCCAGGCTCTCTCCAGAACACATTGCCCAGGCCAATGCTCAGCAGAGAAAAGCCCCGGCAGCAGCCCCAGGCTGGCCGTGGGCAGGCTGGGGGCAAACAGCACGGCTGGGGCTCTGCAAGGGCCCTGGGGCACATGGGAAGGAGCAGCAGAGCAGGGCCTGATCCATCCCCACTGCGCTGGACACCCCAGCGCAGCGTCCCACAGCCTCCTCATGCACCTGCCAACAATATCCCCCCTCTGCAGCCCTGGCCTCTCCCCCAGCTCACACAGCTGCCGCAGCCTTGCAGGCACAGACACGGCAGCACTGCCTCAGGAGCCCCTGTTTGCACTGCCCAGAGCAGGCCTGAGCACCCCCATGGTGTTGGTGTGGGGAGATGAACCTGAGGGAGCACAAATGCCAGCAGCCCCTGGGGCCAGGAAGGCCTGGGGAACAGCAAGGAAACCCCTCAGATTTGTGGTGACCTCTGAAGTCAGCCAGAAATTTTGTTCCCATGAGCTGTGAGTTTGCTGTGCCACTGCAGACGTTGTTGCTCAGAGCCAGGGCTGCCTGGCAGCCACACCCAAACTGCCCTGACCATTTTCTTTGCTTCACCTTGGCTTTCCTTACCCTTCATGGTACAAATTTCTTCCTCTTGCCCATCTGTGGGAATTCAGGGCATTCCTTTGCATGCCCTGAACAGTCACAGACCTGAACAACAGGGTTTGAAACCTGTACAGGGGGGTTGGAAGCCTGTACAGGGGGGTCTGGGATCTGTACAGGGGGGTTGGAGACTGACACTGAGCCCAGCAAGGCACTGGCTTTGACTTTAGTCCATGGGAAAAACTTCCAACACAGAGAGGAATTACAAGCCAGAAAATGTGATAGAGAATAGTGTAGTTTGTCACATTTGGGTTTTTAGAATAGGGGTGAATGGGGACAAGATGGAGGACTCTGGGTGGTGCCCTGGCTGCTTCTTCTTCTTCTTCTTCTTCTTCTTCTTCTTCTTCTTCTTCTTCTTCTTCTTCTTCATCTCCATCTTCTGCAGTGACGGTTGCACAATGTAGCTTTAGAGGGATTGGGTTAGTGTAGAAATAACCTGTTTAGTATAAATTGTAGAGATTGGTGTGAAATTGTAAATAATTGATATCTAATAATCTGTATAAGAGATGATGAGCCTCCATCGGAGGAGGAATCTTCGTCTGATGCTTGAGCTGCACAGATCTTGCCCGGGCTCAGAGCAAAAGAAAAGGTAATAAATAATAAACAACATGAACAACCTTGAAAACCGAACATCTGAAGACTGTTTTGTTCCTGCGTCTGGTTTGGGGCTTCTCAGAGGGCAAAGGACTCTAAACCACCTAAATATTGGGAAACCAGCCAAACCCGAGAAAGCCCCTTGAGGTTCCTGGTTCTGTTTTGTTGTTAATGCTGTAGTTGTTGTTCTGTTTGCCTTCTTACACACGATAGTAAAGAACTGTTATTCCTATCCCTATATCTTTGCCTGGGAACCCCCTTAATTAAAAAAATTATAGTAATTCGGAGGGAGGAGGTTTGAATTTTCCATTCCAAGGGAGGCCCTGCTCTCCCTAGGAGACAGCTGTCTTTTCCAAACCAAGGCACCACCCCACTGACCACACCTCACTGACTACACCCACTGGCCACATCCAACTGACAATAGCCACTGACCACACCCACTGACCACTCCAATGACCACCTCAATGACCACCCCACTGCCCACACCCACTGACTACTCCCTCCTGACTACACCAACTGACCACCTTACCTACCAACCCAATAACCACCCCACTAATCACCCCTAAAACCAAACCCATTGACTACACCCCTTGACCACATGAACTGATAAAACCCACTTACCACCCCAATGACTAACCCAAAGACCACCCCACTGACCACACCCACCAACACCCACTGACAACCCCAATTATGGCACCCAGTAACCACACTTACTGCCCACCCCCCTGTGCATATGCACTGACCACACCCACTGACCCACTGCCCACCCCACTGACCACACCCACCCTTTTGACCACACCCAATTGACCCGGCCCATCAAAATGGCTACCCATGAAAACCTCACTGATGACCCAAATAACCACACCCATTGAGCTCTCCCATCTGACCACACCCACTGACCAACCCAAAGACCACCCCACTAATCACCCCAATGACCACAGCCAATGACCACACCTACTCATCACTCCCCAATGACCACTCCACTGACCACCCCTCTTACAGCACCACAGACTGTATCCACTGATCATATTCACATTGTCCACACCCACTGCAGTGACCACACCCATCCCATTGGCCACATTCACTCTCCAATAACCACACCTTATTACCACACTGACCACACCCACCCCACTGACCACAGCCAATGACTACCCCAATGACCATAACCACTGACTACCTTAATGAACACACCCACTGATCACACCCTACTGTGATGGTTTAATCACGTTCTATATTTCATTTGACTGGAAGAATATAAAGCAAACCAGGCCCATCTTTAAATTACAAAGATAGTTTATTAATACACACAAAAACAACAAGAAAAGGGAAAAAAACAACAACAACAACAAATGAAACTTCTAAAACATCTTTCTTTCTCTTTCTAAGTTTTTTACCTTTCTTCACTCAACATAAAAAGACATGACTCGCAACTTCAGCCAGTTTTACCATTTTAAAAATAACCTTTTATCAGTTCTTTTAGGAAAGGAGTCTCTCTGGGTTCTATATAGACATCCCATGCTCTACATCTGCGAGGATTTTAAAGGAACTCCTGCAAACTGCGAAATCCTACCCATTAGCAGCCCTCTCAACACTGCACATAGGCCATATTTGCTTATTGGGGTACTGTTTAAGGATGCCTCCTCTAGTATGACACAAAGATTCTCTTCTTCTATTTCTAAAATCATCTCAAGACCCAAAAACAAATCTCCTCTTTCTCTAGGAGCAAAAAGCTTCATATCACTTATAACTAGAACCTTACATCCCCCCAAAAGCATTTATATGTTACAGGAAAAACTAGTTCCGCCTCTATAGTTTACCAGAAATGTCCAGCCAAAATTAGGCCACTCCTTTGTCCTTTTGCCTCAAAGTCCTTTTCACTCTTCCTCCACCGACTGTAGCTCCATGCCGTGTCCTTCTATTCGCTATATTTGTTCTTCTTCCGGAGAAAGATGATGTTTAGGAAAGTCTATCCGCTCACAACAAGAGGTTAAACTTTTCGGGCTGCCGGGCTGCTCACGTGGCTCTGCGGCGGGAAACTGAGTCGTTTAGAAGCCGTGCGCTGGTTTCTTCGGCTTGAAAAGAAGAGCAAGGGCGAAGGGGCACTCCGTCCGAGCTCTCCCTCTCTCCATGCTGTCCGCCTCTCCGCGAGACAGCGGCTCCCAAAGCTCCGACCCGGCCCGCCCCGACTCCAGCAGCATCGGGGCCCGGCCCGGCCCGGCTCGGCCCGCCGCAGCCGCCCCGGGGTGGGGGGGCACCGAGGCCGGCCGGCCCGGCCCGGCCCGCCGCAGCCGCCCCGGGGTGGGGGGGCACCGAGGCCGGCCGGCCCGGCCCGGCCCGCCGCAGCCGCGCCGGGGTGGGGGGGCACCGAGGCCGGCCGGCCCGGCCCGGCCCGCCGCAGCCGCCCCGGGGTGGGGGGGCACCGAGGCCGGCCGGCCCGGCCCGGCCCGCCGCAGCCGCCCCGGGGTGGGGGGGGCACCGAGGCCAGCCGGCCCCGGCGGCCCCCTGTCCTTAGTCTGCCACCCTAAAGACGAAGAGGTCGCTCCTCCCCCCACCCAGCCTTTTTAAGCATTTTGCCAAAAGTCGCAGCTTGTCTTCTACTGGATAAATTGCTTGTCAATCAAAAAAAACTGACCCCGATTGGAACAAAATCAGGCTTTTCCTAGCCTATGACAATATCCGCCTCTCGACTTTTGGCGAAATGCCCAAACTTATTATTAAAATTACATACAACTTTCATATACTAAAACAAACCATTCTACATTATGATAATTCACTATAATTTTACTTAACATATCAACTCTTGCTTTGCTTCTAAACTCTCCCAGTCAATTTATCAAATTTTCTTTTCTTGGCTAGCTTGTTAAATTAATGTGATGGGTTTTGGTTCGAATTTCCCGGCCAATCGCACCAATTATGTGATGGTTTAATCACGTTCTATATTTCATTTGACTGGAAGAATATAAAGCAAACCAGGCCCATCTTTAAATTACAAAGATAGTTTATTAATACACACAAAAACAACAAGAAAAGGGAAAAAAACAACAACAACAACAAATGAAACTTCTAAAACATCTTTCTTTCTCTTTCTAAGTTTTTTACCTTTCTTCACTCAACATAAAAAGACATGACTCGCAACTTCAGCCAGTTTTACCATTTTAAAAATAACCTTTTATCAGTTCTTTTAGGAAAGGAGTCTCTCTGGGTTCTATATAGACATCCCATGCTCTACATCTGCGAGGATTTTAAAGGAACTCCTGCAAACTGCGAAATCCTACCCATTAGCAGCCCTCTCAACACTGCACATAGGCCATATTTGCTTATTGGGGTACTGTTTAAGGATGCCTCCTCTAGTATGACACAAAGATTCTCTTCTTCTATTTCTAAAATCATCTCAAGACCCAAAAACAAATCTCCTCTTTCTCTAGGAGCAAAAAGCTTCATATCACTTATAACTAGAACCTTACATCCCCCAAAAGCATTTATATGTTACAGGAAAAACTAGTTCCGCCTCTATAGTTTACCAGAAATGTCCAGCCAAAATTAGGCCACTCCTTTGTCCTTTTGCCTCAAAGTCCTTTTCACTCTTCCTCCACCGACTGTAGCTCCATGCCGTGTCCTTCTATTCGCTATATTTGTTCTTCTTCCGGAGAAAGATGATGTTTAGGAAAGTCTATCCGCTCACAACAAGAGGTTAAACTTTTCGGGCTGCCGGGCTGCTCACGTGGCTCTGCGGCGGGAAACTGAGTCGTTTAGAAGCCGTGCGCTGGTTTCTTCGGCTTGAAAAGAAGAGCAAGGGCGAAGGGGCACTCCGTCCGAGCTCTCCCTCTCTCCATGCTGTCCGCCTCTCCGCGAGACAGCGGCTCCCAAAGCTCCGACCCGGCCCGCCCCGACTCCAGCAGCATCGGGGCCCGGCCCGGCCCGGCCCGGCCCGCCGCAGCCGCCCCGGGGTGGGGGGGCACCGAGGCCGGCCGGCCCGGCCCGGCCCGCCGCAGCCGCCCCGGGGTGGGGGGGCACCGAGGCCGGCCGGCCCGGCCCGGCCTGCCGCAGCCGCCCCGGGGTGGGGGGGCACCGAGGCCGGCCGGCCCGGCCCGGCCCGCCGCAGCCGCCCCGGGGTGGGGGGGGCACCGAGGCCAGCCAGCCCCGGCGGCCCCCTGTCCTTAGTCTGCCACCCTAAAGACGAAGAGGTCGCTCCTCCCCCCACCCAGCCTTTTTAAGCATTTTGCCAAAAGTCGCAGCTTGTCTTCTACTGGATAAATTGCTTGTCAATCAAAAAAAACTGACCCCGATTGGAACAAAATCAGGCTTTTCCTAGCCTATGACACCTACTGACCACACCCACCCCATTGACCACACCCAATTGACCAGACCCACCAAAATGGCCACATCCACCCCTTTGACAACACCCTAAAATGGCCACACCTGCTCCATTGACCACATCCCTCACATTGACCATTCCTACCCCAATGATCACACACCCACATTGACCACACCTTCCACAGTGACCCCACCCATCCCATTAACCACACCCACCCTCCAGTGACAAAACTCTAATGACCACACTGATCACACTCACCTCAGTGACCACACCCCACTGACCACATTTTATGACCACACACACTGATTGCCTCAATGTCCACAACTGACCACACCCAATGACCACACCTACTGACCACCTCCAATGACCATGACACTGACCACATCACCAGCCACCACACTGACCTCACCCACTGACCACACCCACTTACGACACTCCACTGACCAACTCAATGACTACCTTATGATTGCACCCACTGACCATACCCACCAACCACGCCAATGACCACCTCAATGACTGCACCCAGTAACCACGCGCACTGCCCACCCCAATCACCACCCCACTGTGCACAGGCACTAACCACACCCACTGACCACACCCTTACCACCCCACGGACCAACCCAATGGCCATCCCACTTATCACCCCAATAATCACCCCACTGACCACACCCCACTGACCACACCCATTGACTACAGCCCAATGACCACCCCATGGACAAGTCCCCACTGACCACACCCACTTACAACACCCATTGGTGTCTTTGCTGGAGGCAGAATTAATCCAAACAGTTTGCAACCACTGGATATAAGTCCTCAGTTATTTTGATAAGAGCTCCCAAATCCTGTACTAATCCATACGATCCATCAAGCTTTTTAACCGGTAAAATGGGAGTGTTAAAGTCAGATTGACATTCTTTCAATAATCCTAGCTGCAAAAAGTTTTTAATTATTGGGCTGATTCCTTCCCTATCTTCCTTTTTCAGGGGATACTCTTTGACCCTAGCTGGTTGCTTTCCTTCCTTAAGCTTGACCTGCACAGAGGGTGCATTCTTTGCCTGTCCAGGTGTGCTAGAGGCCCATACTCCCGGAAATATCTGATCCATTATTTTCCTGCAAGTCTTTTCTTTGTCTTTAGTTTTATCCTCATTAATTGTCTCATTAATTGTTAATATTAGGCTTAATATGTCTATGTACTCTTGATTTTGACTTCCAAAAGAATCTCTCTGTTCTTAATTATGATTTTTGCTTCTAGCTGTTCCAATAATTCTCTACCCCAAAGTGCTTTAGGGGCATTGGGCACGTATAAAAATTTAAGGATTCCCCATTGCTTCCCAAGTTTGTATTTTAATGGTTTGCAAAAGTACGCTTTCTTGGTTTGGCCAGTTGCTCCTCTTACCATAACATAATCATCTGTTATAGGCATCAAAGCCTTATTCAACACTGAATATGTTGCTCCCGTATCTATCAAAAATTCCAGTTTCTTTCCTTTATTCCCTAGCTCAATTATTACTAGGGGGTCTGCCAAGGTAAGAACCTTCAGTCCTCCTCAGTCTTCTCTGACATGAGAAACCACCCCCTCCCTTTTTGAGCTCCCTCTTCTTTGTTCATTGCCTTCTCTCTGCTCAGGACATTGGTTTTTCTTACGACCAGATTTCCTGCAATGGACACATTGGTTCTTTCCCAAGCCAAGGTGGACCTTGTTTAGGTGGTTCTTGCCCACATCTCCCTGTTTCTTCTTTTGCTACTGCCACCACTTTGTCATCCTTTGTTTATATTTTTCTTCTCGATTGCTAAAAACTCTCCATGCTTCATCTAGTAAGGTCTCTAAGTTCCCTCCCATTGGCCCCTTAATCTTCTGGAGTTTCCTCCGAAAATCTCCCGTGGATTGTCCTAAAAATAAATTCACCAACTGCTGAATCCCTTCTTCATGCAGGATCTCGGGACGTATGACGTCACATTGTATCTCGTAATTTACCTAAAAATTCAGAAGGGCTTTCCAAAAGACCTTGCTTAACTGCATAAAGGGCTGAGCAATTGATGGTTTTAGGTATTGCCCTCTCCATTCCTTTTATTATAAATCCTTGGTAATTCTCTAATACGTCTTTATGGAGTTGATTGTTCGGATCCCAGTTTGGATCATGGAGGGGGAAAAATTCTTTAATATCGGGATTTATTCCTCTAAAAGCATCCTCTGCTAAATCCCCTGCCAGTTTCAGAATTAATTGTTTTTCTGTTTCAGTTAAAGCTTCCAGCTTCCAGTCTGACCATCTGGGTTATGCTGTTTAATCATAAACCTGAATTTCTTGGCAGTACCTATCCGATCACCCCAATAGTTCTTAGCAACTTTCTTCCATTCCACTAAATTGACAATAAAAAAAGGGTACTTTAACTGACATCCTCATTCCCTCTGATCCCATTGCCTCTTGTAAGGGTGCTTGTATTACCCCTTTTGTTTGGCTTCTAGTTTGGATTGCTATGGGACTACTTTGGGGAGGTGGCTATGGGGGAAACACAACTCGTCATCACTGTCACTACTACATGGGTATGGTGATTTGGCAGGTGAGGGAATAGGCTGCTCAGTCTTTTTCTTTCCTAGGGGAGCTGAGGTGGGGGTTAAGTTTGACAATTCTCTTAAACTCGTTTCTTCCCTTCATCTACCCTGCCTTTTAGGAGGTGGTTTGAACAGATCTGCTCACTCCTGTTCTTGCTTTTCTGCATGACAGACTTTATCAGGCTGTGTGCACCTCTGGTTTACAGAGCAGGCATCACAGCATTGCCTGGGTTTCCCACTCTTAGCCTTGTTGTCTTTTTCCAAAGCTAGTATGGAGAGATGGAGAGCTCAGAGGGAGGTCTAATCCCACAACTTCTCTGCCATTCCAGATGGTTTTGGAGAGAGAAGGACATATCAGCATAGGTCACCTCCTCCCATTTTTCCTCCCTTCTGAAAAATAACATCAGCTGCAGTAAGGTATCATAATCCAAAGAGCCAGCAGGTGGCCACTGACAGCCTTTTCCCAATTTATAAAGTGGCCACCACTGTGTACAAAATTTCACAAGATTTCTTTTATTCTCAATCCCCCTGTATCCCATCAGTTCTCTCCAGTGTGCCAAAATACAGCCCAAAGGACTGGCTCTAGAAATGTCCTTGCTTTGGCCAGTACCCATTGTCTTTTTCTTCCCTGGCACTTTATTTTCCCTCAGCCCTTTGTCTTGACCTAGCGATCTCAGGGTATGAAAATATACTAGGCACACTCAGTTCTGATTATCTCTACTTTTTCCTCTAGGCTATTTAAACCCCCCAACTCCTCCCCACTAGCTCAAGTGACGAGCTACTTCTCAAATATCAAAAGCTAAAATAAACCACAAGGGGGCATCTTCTAATTCATTTTACCCAGCTGGCACCATTCCCAGTCTTTTTCAAAGATATCCAAATCCTCAGGCTCCAAATTTTTCCCACAGACTAGACTCACGATCTCACACGGATCATGTGCTACTTCCCAATTATAGTCTCTCGGGAGCTCTGGGATACACTTGGGGCATCCATTTCTTCTTCTCTGGGATATACAAGACCATCTCATTTTGCACCCTCTACAGCGGAGAAGGACCCAACCTGGATGCCATCCTGGTTCCCAGTTAAAAATTGTCAGCCCACACACAATGCAAGGGGTTACCCCTATTCATCCCCACTGCTGTGGGTTTCTGAGATTATCCTCAACTGGGGGTAGTTCCCAGTCAAAAGCTAATTGAGTGCTTGTTCAACTTGAATACAGTCTTTTTAAAAGCACCCTCTCACTGCCCTTTAGTTCTTTCATTCAACATTAACCCAATCCCCTCCCAAATTCCAAAATACATTCAGTTCAAGCCCAAACCACCTAGAGAGTGCTTCCCTGGATGGCCAGGCTCTTGTGGCTCGAGTCTGAGCTTTGCTGGCCACCTTTAACTTTCACTAAGGACACACAGCTCGTTTTAACACAAAAATTCCCAACTTACTTCAATTATAACTTTTGATACAAGATGGCAGCGTTGTGTCAAAAATACACAATAACAGGCAAAACTGCTGTAGAAAGACCAAAGCTTGCTTCACACATAGACACACACATTCGAGACGCAGAAAAAGGCGGCTCACCAAAACAGCAGCAATAAACACCCGAACAGATGTCAACTGTTTATTGGATAATTTGGACTTAAATAGCCTTGAATAGACACCATTTTAGCTCACTTTCATAACTTGTTAGAGACAGCTCACATCTCATGAGTTTGTAATAGATAAGGATAATACATTCAGAGTGAGACTTTAAAATCAATGTCTCCTGAGTTTTACTCGCCCTGACATTGGAGCAAAAAAGAGACAGGCAATCTCACTGTATCAGAGCCCAAGAATCCTCGGATCTGACACCGAGGCACGTGACTAACTGAATAAAGGTGGTATTTTGTTTGTTTTAGCACCTGAATTAGGTGTTAGGAGATCTCTTCTAGTTTTGTTTGGTGTGGAAAGATCCCCATGAGTCCAAACAGAGCTGTTTTAATGTTCATTTGTCAGGCATCAGGAAGCAAAACTCAATTGTTACAAAGAGGAGCCTCATGGAACCCAGGACACCACTGTAACACCCTGGAATCCCATGGGAGCAAGGCTCCACTTTCACCAAGTGGGGCCTCTTGGGACACAGGTGTCCCTGGGCCATGGCCAGGCCTGGTAGAAACAAGGCTCCATCATTGCACAGCATGGCCTCACGGGACCTGGGAGGAAACTGTACCACAATGGATTCTGATGGAATGCATCCACTGCAATGCCCACACCCATCCATTGACCACTCCATTGATCACACCCACCCCAGTGACCACATCCCCCTGATTGACCACTACCCCACTGACCACACCCATCCTATTGACCACACCCAATGGACCAGACCCATCAAAATGGCCTCACCCATCCCTTTGACAACACCCTAAAATGGCTGCACCTGCTCCATTGATTACATCCCTGACATTGACCACTCCTATTCCAATGACCACACACCCATATCGACCATACAAACCGCAGCAACCACACCCATCCCATTAACCACACCCACCCCCAAATGACCACACCCTAATGACCACACTGACCACACCCACCCCACTGACCACTCCCCACTGACCACACTCCACTGACCACCCCACTGACCATACCCACCAACCATAACCACTGACCACACCCATTAACCACCCCACTGACCACATCCACTGCCCACTCCACCGACCACCCCACTCACCACACCCTACTGCCCACCCCAGTGACCACCCAAGTTGAAGGGTGTCCTTTCCAGGCACGAAGAAATATGTGGCCGGGAAGAGCCAGTCGGTCTTGTAGCTTTCCCTGTATGTAATTTGTATTATCCCTTCTGTTATTGATATTGTTTCTGTTCCTGTTTGTTGCTTATCTTGTTGCTTTTCCCAGTAAATTGTTCTTATCCCAGCCTGGGATCTTTGCCTTTTGTCCTTTCCATGGGAGGCTGGAGGGCAGCGAGCAGTGGCACAGTTTTAGTGGAAACAGGAAATTGGGGAATCCCATTCCTAAACCCGGCCCGTGGAAACCGAGCATCCCAGCTGGTGCCAGCCCTGGTGTCCATGGCAACCACCTCTGGCATGGGGTCTGCATGGAGCTGCCAAGGGACTGACTATAGCAAAAGGGGTCTGGCGATGGTTGCCATGGAAACTGACCGTAGCAACAGGTCCTGGTGGTGGTTGCCATGGATACTGACCAGAGTAACAGGGCCTGGTGATGTTTGCCTGCTAAGGAATGGAGTTGTCACAGGCCCTCCGAGGGGTTCCATGGGGACTTCCCAAGAGTCTCCAGGCTGTTCCAGAGCTGGAATGTCACAGGCACAGACAGGGGCTCCCAGGGGTTTCTGGGGATGGTCAAGAGCTCTGAGGTCTGAGGCAGTCACAGCCATTCCATGGTGACATCCCAGGGCACATCTTTCACCTGATCAGGTTGTTCAGAGCCCTGTCCCAGCTGGACTGGAATGTTTCCAGGGATGGGGCATTGACCACCTCCCTGGGAACCTGTCCTGGTGGATCACCAACCTCACCATTAAAAATTTGTTCCTTATCTCTCCTTATCTGAACCTCCCTTCCTTTAGTTTAACACTACCACCCTCTGTCCTATTGTGACAGGCCCTACTAAAACCTTTGTCCACCATTGCATTCCCAATGAGCTGGGTTTCCATGGCAATTGCCAGGACAGGTGACCCAGGTGTGGTGTCCCAGTGAGGGTTGCCATGGACACAGTGGCCAGCACTGCCCCTTTCTGTCTGGCTGAGCTGGCCTTTGGCCCTGGCAGTGGCGTTTGCTGCTAGTTCCGCGGCGTCTGAGCAGCCAGTGCAGCACAGGGCAGGTGGCCGTGGCACAAGCCCCCAGCAAGGGATCCCCGCTGGCCCTGGACAGTGACACCAACCCTGAGCAAGAGGCTGGTGCAGTGGGGTCAGTGCAGTGTTCATGGCCACAGCCCCTTGCAAAGGCCCAGGGCACGTTGGGATGATGATCCACCCTCACTCCTAGCCCAGGCCAGGGCTGCAGTGCCCTGCCCCACAGCCTGTCTGCACTGAAGCACTTCCAGGCCTCTCTGCATTTCCCTTCCCCTCACTCTTGGCTCACTCACACACCTCCCAACAACACACCTGGAGCTTTCAGCTGCAAGGAGTTCAAAGCTTGTCTGTCCTTCAGGAGTTGGTCGAATTCTGCCTTCAGCCAACTCTGGATTTGTGTTTATTGCAGAACTTCCTGTGTGTCTACAACATTCCTTGCATGGTTCTGCCTTGGGGAAGGGGAACCTCCTTGGAGGCACCTTCGGCTTGGCACACACTTGAGGAGATTGTCTGAAACTCAGGAGTTTAAATTGCTAAAATAAGGAAGAAAACCCCTCTTTGGCTGAGTTCAGCCATTTCTCTGAGCAAAGCAGGTCCCAGGTTAGTGAGGAGAGACAGAATGGGGCTGGAGAATGTGGAACAAGGTTCACCACACTGGAGCAAGGTACTCCACACTTCTCATGGCACAGCTTCTCTGAGCAGGCCAGACCTCCTTGGGAGAGACTCTGGATCAATATCAGACACTGAATGCTGCAATCGCCACTTCTCTAAAGAGAAAACTTCACCTTTGAAAATATGAATGTGGATTTATTTGAATCCCTTTGAAGTATTTCTCCGGAACTCTAGAAAAAAAGACTTCCTAGTGAGCTTCTCTATGCCAGATGGAAATCAAGGCAGAGCCATGGTTTGTCAGCACTTGCTTGATCCTAATGAGCCCTGTGGTGCATTTGGTAATGAGCCCTGGAACCTCAAGACCTGAGAGAAGAAAGCACAAACCTTTCCAGGAGCCCAAGTCAGATGAAAAACCCAAAGTTTCTTGAGGCATTAATGGGCTGCACTGAGGTCCGTCCCCAACACAGGCTCCTCATGGACTCCATGGAGGAGAGAATTGGAGGCCAGGATTGCACAAAAACCTCTCAGAGCCTCAGTGTGGCAAGGAAATTCCAAAATACCTTAAACACCTTGAGTATCTCAAAGTATTAATGAGCCCCACTGAGTGTCAGTGCAAAGCTCTCAAGGGACCAGTTAAATCAGATAATTGGAGGCCAGGATCACACAAAAACTTCTCAGAGATTCAGTGCTAGAAAAAAGTTCTTTAAGAAACTTTGAGTACCTGAAAGTATTAATGAGCACCACTGACCGTTTTTAATGACTAAGATTCCCAAGGGACTTGCTAGAGTAATATAATAGGGGCCAGGATTGCACAATCTTTCTCACAGAATCAGATTTAAAAGGGAAATACCAAGTACCTTAAAATAACTGAAGTATCTTGAAGCATTAATGAGCCCCACTGAGTGTTGTTCCTGACAAAGCCCCTCAAGGGACTAATTACAGCAGATAATTGGAGGCCATGATTGCAGAAACCTCTCAGAAACTCCAAGGCAAAAGCCAGACCCAAAGTCCTTTGAAGAACCTGCAGTGGCTGGGAGCATGAAGGAGCCCCCAAGGGCCATTCCTGACCAAGGCTCCCCAGGGACTCCTTCCAGCACATCCTTGAGGCCACTGGGCTGTCAGGGGGATGCTGAGGGCAGGACAAGGGGCTGACAGTGCCCAGCCTTGCTGGGGCTGTGCCAGGAGGCCCCAGGGCCTCAGGACAAGGTGTCTCCTCACAGCCCTTGGTGGCACAGACCCTGCTGTGCCCCAGGGCACCAAGACTTGGCTTCTCTTTGTCCTCTCCTGTCATCAGTGCCTCCAGTTCTCTTGCTCTGCTTGGGGCCTGGGGATACTTTCTGTGTCCTGTCCCTCACTGGGACCCATTAAAACTTCCAGAAACTTTGGAGTTGGATTCTGACTTGGAGTTCTTGAGAGGTTTCTTCATCTCCCTATCAGGGACTGATTATTCAGGGCCTAAGCACAATCCCCAAGAGGGTCATTAAAGTCCATGTGCTGTGTCAGTGCTGCTGAGCTGGGCTGGGCTCCTGGCACAGAGGCAGGTCCTGGAAACCAAGAAGAGCTTCAAAAGACATTTCTCTTGCTCAGCAACTCTTCTCCCAGCCCAGCAGGGCTGGGGGACTGCCTGCAGCCACCCCGGGCACAGCACACAGGCACAGAGAGCTTCAGTCACTCAGGGCTAGGAAGGTGCTGAGAAGGGACTGGGGGCGAATCACTGCCAGCCCTTTGCACAGGAACCTCTGGCTGCAGGACAATGCAGCTGCAGCTCCTGCAGGGATCTCCTCAAGCTGGAACAGCCCAATGCCTACAGACTCTGTGAGTACAACTCTCTGAGTATTTCTGGTGCAGGGGAGGTGAAATGCTCATGAAGCTCTGACACACTCAGAGCTTCTGCCTACTCCCAAAATATTTCCAAGGCAAGGATTTATTTTAAAAACAGGACATTTCCTGAGACTTTGTATTCATTTCCTAATATTAGATAATGGGAGAGAGGGAGAAGAAATTATAAAGGTGTCATTAAATTTGACAAGTCCCTGGGGCATCTGAATTCTCAGTGATCAGCAGGTGTGCAGGAGATCCCTGATGTGCTTTCAGCCACTCCTCTGCCCATGGACAGCACCAGCATCACCTTGGCTGGGCTCATCAGGCTTAGTCTGAGCTGTCCTTTCTCCAGGCTGCCAACAGAACCTGCCCCCAGCCAGTGCCCTGCAAACAGGCAGGGTTCTGTAGGGCCAAGGAGAGTGCCCAGAGATTTGGGGTCTGGGAGTGCTGGCAGGGAGACCTCAGGCACAGGGAAACCCCTGCAGGAGGAAAATCTGCAGGATGCAGAGAGAAGATGAGGCAATGAGAGGAAACAAACGCCAGAAATGTAGTAGCAGGGAGATGAAGAAATTGATGATTAGCAAAAGTCTAAGGAGGAAAGTATCCGGAGACTTCAGCAGTTTTGAGGCACGTGGTTTATTATGCGTGGGGATGCAGCCTAACCAAGGAAGGTCTAGAGGGGTCAGGATCCAGCAAGGCAAGAGACCGGATCACTTGTTACATTCTATTTTAACTCTTTCTATCATGAATATTCTAATGAGCATTAACCAATCACCTCAGGATACAAAAACCAACAACATTTACATACAGCCTATAGGGACTACTACATTACCATGCTAATCTACATACTAAAAACCTGAAGAACCACCTTTTCCCTGATACCTGAGAAGTTCAAACCTCTTCTGTTTGGGGAGGAGCATTGCTCAATTACCAGAGCCCTGGTAATTGACTCAGCCAATCCAATCATCTTCCTGCTTAGCGTATTACAGCTCAAATTTTGCTTTCATCTCTATTTCTCCTATATGCCTTACATTCTTACAATCCTTCACCAATAGATCTTCTCTGCAGGGGTTTTCTGCTTCATCTGTTCCAACATCTCCCCTTCTTTGTTGAATCACTAAGATGCTGGAGACTGTCTTATCTATTAATTTTTTCACGCAATGGAGTATGCAGGGAACTGCTAACAAAATAACAACTACAACTATTAGAATAATTAAACCTATTTTACAAAGTTCCTTTAGCCAAGGTGCAAAGCTTAAATTGTTAAAGAAGTTGTCTAGCCATGATGGCTTATCTCTAGTGATTTGGTTGGCCAGGTCTCTTAAGTCTTGTAACTGTTTTTGGATGGAAACCGAATGATCAAATAGATTCATGCAACATAACCCTTCGAAATCCTCACATCCATGCCCATGGACTAATAATAGGTAATCAATGGCGGCTCTGTTTTGTAAAGAGGCTTGTCTGATTGCAACCTCGTCTGTCAGTAAATCGCTTATCATGATAGAGGTGGCATTTACTTCTTTGCTGAGCCAGCATCCTAATTTGTTTAACTGTGTTAATGCGACTGCAGAGGTCAGCTGAGGTAAAAAAATGCTCGCAGCAATTGAACTTCCAGAGTTCCAAGGATGAAAATTACTATCACAGTCGCTTTCATAGTGATATTTCCAGGTTGATCTTATTTTTCTATGTTTCTTTTTGATTACCTCTTTACCTCTGGGAGCAATTATTGTAAGTTGTCCTAAGGCACAAGGGCCACCACTTAATTTTGAAGGTATACCTTGCCAAGCTCTGTCTCCACAAATAAGCCAAATTCCTTTAGGAAATTGAATAGGGAGTTTGTTAAAATTATCTGGGTGGAACTCGTCATATCGGACACGCTGAATTTGACGACACCAGGAGGTTGCATTGCTATATGCAGGGTGATTTGGGGTGACATTTAAAAGGGAGCTATTTTTTCTTTTGTAATGGAACCAGTAACAGGTGTCCATAGTTAATGAGCCTAGGATTTCTAACTCTTGAAGGTCTGAGTTATTTGCTTTAAAATTGCGAAAGTTACTTTGGTGTTTCTTGTTGGTGGTAGGATTAGCAGGATAGTAATCATATGGCCAATATTTGTCTAGAGTAACATTTTCATAACCTTCCGGAAGAGGTACACCAACTAGGCAGGTTGCAAAGGGTTTTTCGGGGTTACTGTTAGATAAACAGATGGTATCAGAGCCTGCAGACTTGGCTAAAGCAACCCAGACATTAGTCTTCGGTTGATTTACAGGTAACGCATAACTATAAGAACAAAAACAAAAGGATAAAAACAACATGCATTCGCGTAAATAATAACAGTTCATTTGTTTCTTGAGCTTCTTTTGGCAGACCATTTTGTCCTGATGACTCTGCGCAGCTCAGGTTTGGGTGCTTGCTTCTTGGCTTCCACTCACAGGGTCGCTGGCTGGTGTGGGGGCTTTGATGGGCTTCGAGGGGTGGTATGGTTTCACGTTCTTGGATGGCAGCCACTTGAATCCTCTGCCTGTGGAAACACACGCAAACCCTTTCCCCCATGTTATAAGACTGTATGGTCCTTCTATTTGCCCTGTTTCTAAATTTTTAATTAAAACTGGGGGGTTTTCTTTTAGCTTTGCTCTTTTATTGTTCAAGAAGTGCCTGTAGATAGGGGGATCAGGCTCTTCTGCAGAGCTGTTCAAAAAATTGTAAACATACAGGGCTTTGTTTAACCTTTTTTGAGGTGTAGCCTGGGCTTCTCCCCCCTTCTGTTGATCTAAAATGCGTTTTAGGGTCTGGTGTGTTCTTTCTATTATTCCTTGACTTGTAGGAGAGTAAGGAATGCCAAATGTATGGCGAACACCCCACTCATTTAAAAATGCAGCTACTTCTTGTGAGACATACGAAGGACCATTATCAGTCTTGATCTCACGGGGAATACCTAAGTGGCAGAATGCTTGTGAAAAGTGTTGGCAAACATGCTTAGCCGTTTCTCCTGTGTGTACAGATGCAAAGACTGCATTTGAAAATGTATCAACAGAAACATGAATGTATTTAAGTTTCCCGAAAGAAGGGTATTTAGTAATATCTGCTTGCCACTTTTGCAAACTCTCCAACCCTCGTGGGTTGGTGGCTCCCAAAGAGGCAAAAGGCTGAACAAGCTGGCAGTCTGGGCAAGCCCTCACAATATTTTGTGCTTGCTCTAAGGTGATGTGAAAATCCCGCTTAATTGCTTGAGCATTCTGGTGAAAGAATGCATGGCTTAATTTAGCTTGTTCAATAGTGTTAGGTAAGGTGGTTGCAGTGAGCACTAAAGTGGGGTTCTCAATGCCCGCTGCAACCTCCTCATCAGGTGTCGCTGATGCCAATGTGTCAGCTCGAGCATTTCCTTCTACTAAAAATCCTGGAAGGTCAGAGTGGGCTCTAATGTGGGAAACAAAGTAAGGATTAGTTCTGCGCGATAAGATTTGGTAGAGACAGGTTAGCCAAAGACACAATTTGTCATCGCTCACGTCCTTTAGAACAGATCCTTCTATTCTCTGAATAACATTAGCAACATAAGCCGAATCGGTGATAAGGTTGAAAGGTTCTGGAAAGAGCTGAAAAGCTCTTACAACTGCTGCTAGTTCAACAATTTGAGGAGAACCTTCAACTTTTTGAATGTCTTGTTCCCAAGCATTAGTATCTTTGTTTAGCCATGCAACTACTGAATTGTGTGTTCGTCCTGACCCGTCAGTGAAAACAGTGATTGCATCTAAAGGTTCTTCACTGATCAGAGGTTTTTCTTTGTAACTTAACTGAGCTTTAATTATTTTGTGTGATGGATAATGGATAGAACAAACGCCTGGGAAACTAAGCAAGGCATACAGCAAGTCTTCTGATTTTTGCATTGCCCAATCAAAGTAGGTTTTAATCATGGGTAAGTAAATAATTGCGAATTCACGACCTGCTATTGAAAGAAGCCTTGCCCTGCCTTTGATGATAATTTGAGACATCATTTCTAAAGGTGTGAGAATTGTCTTTGGCGACCTGTAAGAGAGAAAAACCCATTCAATTATCAACAGTGGATCTTTTTGAGAGGAATCCCATTGGAAAATGAGGTCATACAGTCTCAGTTTCTTTCTTAAAACTGCAAGAAAAAAGGGTTTGTCAGGAATACAGCGGTGTGCTTGCCTGTAGGTTGTCAAAATGCCTGTAAGCAGTCTTTTCCATTTAAGTTCCCAGAGCATGTATTGAGAGTCTGTGAGAAGTATACTGGCGAGATTTTTGCAGTCATTAGGAATGAACGTATGTCCTTCGAGGGTACTTTTCAGCAGGTGTTTAAAATATGGAGAACAAATACCACTGTCCTTGATTGCTTTTCGCAGTTCTTTTATTTCATGAGATGGTATAGGAGCAAATGTGTTTGTCCCGTCAGCTTGTTGACTAAATATCACAGGCATGACTAGGGGGTCTAGGTTTTCTTCTTTACAAATTTGGCGTGTCACCTCATGCCAGTCTGTTGTCTGGGTATTATTAAAACAGTTCAGGGGGTTGTGAAAAGTTGGGATTATTTCTGGTGTCATTTCAACGTGTGGGGTTTCATCTCGAACTGTGGGAGCTGTTCCGAGCGCTGGATGGACTGTAGAGCTGCTGGGAAAGGTGTTTTGTGTTGGGAATAAGGGGTTAGTGTCTCTAGGGGCAGGATAATTGCCATTTTGCTCTGTATTTATTAACGAAGATGTTTTATCTTCTTCTCCCCTCTGTGTGTAGTGTTAATGACAATTGAGTCTTGTTGTGTAATAGTCTCGTTTTGTGCTATGAGAGCAGGAGGTTGGGGTGCAGCTGGGGGAGCCGGGGGATACGGCAGCAAGTTGCTAGCAGTTGGCAGAAGTGAAGGCAGCGGTGGTTGCTCTGGAGGGGCTGTGACAGGCTGTAGCATGGGTGCAGCTTCAGACGGGCGCTGTGAGGCTTTTGTGGTAGAAGCAGCAGCAGGCAGGCACTGGACAGCAGCAGGTGGGAGAAGCGAAGACGACGCAGTGATGCTCAGAGGAGGCGGGCACAGCAACGAAGGTGGCTCAGGTGTGGTAGCTAGGTGTGCAGGCGGCAGCGGTGCTGGTGGAGGTACTGGAGCTTGGTGCCCTTCCCTATCTCCCCCAGCTGCAGGATAGCAGAGCAGGGAGGAGGCAGGGGGGGGCTGTGGTGCAGTTGCAGGAAGCTGCGATGTCATGTGCTGGTGCGGTGTTTGCTGCAGAGACGGCTGCGTGGGTTGTGTCATCGGCTGGATGGGGGACGCAAGCGGGTTGGTTTGCGCTGACAGCAGGGCAGGACGTGGGGTTGGGTGCAGCAGCAGTTGTGATGGTGGTGTTTGCAGAGATGTCAGCAGCTGTGATGGCATTGCAGAGGCAGGACGGGCTGTAGGAGCGTGCAGGAAGGGTGCCAGGGCAGGTGGCGGGATGGTAGGTGGCTGTACTGAGGTGGCTGGGCAGCTGGAGCCAGGAACTGGGGCAATGCCGGGTGTGTGCACTGTGTATGGATGCTGCATAGCTGGAACATATGAACTAGATGTGTTCTGTAAGGCACAGGCATCTTTAGGGAAAAAAACAGGTGGAACAGCGGCGGCACTGGCAACTCTACCAGGGTCAGGACACCAGGCTGCTGCTGCGGGGGGGGGTGATGGCTGGTGTGGTAGCAGAGGATGGTTAGGGTTGGGTAGTAGAGGCATAGCAGAGGTGTAGGGTTGTGTGGGTTGTATTGGGTATTGGGAGGCATAGGGCAGTGCAGTGACAGGGGCTAAATGGGTGGTGGTGGGGGCGGGGGGAGGCGAGGAAGACAGTGTTTGGATTTGAGGAGTAGGAAGCAGCGAAGGCAGGTTCGGGGTTTGCAAGGGAACAGGCATCGAAGGCTGCGGTGGGGTTGCTACGGTAGCAGGGGGGGGAGGCGTGGCTGGGCGTGTGGAGGGGCCAGGCAGGAGGAATAGGTTTTGGGTTTCAAAGGGCGGTGCTGGAGGCAGGGCGGGGGGCGGGGCCGGGTGAGGGGGCGGGGTGGGCTGGCGGGGCGGGGCGGGTTGGGGGGGGAGGGCCGGGTGGGAGGGGGAAGCCGTCGGGGGGCGGGTAGCAACGGCTGTGATGCCAGGACAGGGGAACCTGACAGGAGCAGTTATAGGCAGAGGAGGAAGCAAAGGGTTTCGAGCAGCTGGAAAGCTATCGGGGCTAGGGGAGTGTGCAGGCATGGCACGTGTGCTTGAGGGGACAGCAGGGGGGGGGGGTAAAGGGGCGAGGCTGGTGGGGGAGGGTAGGGAAGCAGGTCTGGCAGGGGGAGGAGGGAATGACGTCAGGTGGGGGGGGGCGGGGGCTGCTTGCAGGAGCAGGGGCGGGGAGCACCGCGGTGGGCGGGTCGGGGAGGGCAGAGGCTGGAGTAAGGGGAGGGGAGAACGGCGTCACGCTGTTTGGGGTGGAGCAAGCGGCGGCGTGAGCCGGGGTGGGGGTGGGGGCGGTGCAGAGACTCGTGCACATCGGAGGGGGACACACGGGAACCGCAGGCGGTGGGGTGGTGGGATGGGGTGCGGGAGGTATGGAGGAGGGGAACGCTGCGACCAAAGCTCCGCATGCCGGGGCTGGGAATGGGGAGGCGGCGGGGTTGGGGGAGGGGAGCGCAGCAACGCCGGGGGTCGGAGAAGCCGCGAATGCCAGAGCCGGGGAACGGGGGCGGGGGGCTGGGGAGAGGGGACGCGCGGCGCCCGCGCCCGCGGCATCGGGCGTGGAGAATGGGGGGGGACTGGGGTTCAGCACAGGGAGAGGGGAGACACATGGCGCGGGAACTGGGAGTGGGCGGGCTGCCGCGGTGAGCGGGGCGGAGAGAGAGTCAGCGTGGCTTGACGGGACAATGGAATGCGGGGGGGGGGGGGGGGTCGCGACCACGTGGTGAGAGGACGGCGCGGCAGCCACGTGGTTTGGAGAGTGGGGGGGGGAAGGGTAGTGGACCGCATGGACCGGGGGAACGCACGGGATGGGGTTAGTATTTTCTGAAGGTACTGAAAAAAGCTCTACCAAAGCCCTACAAGGAGGAACATGGTCTACAACAGCAAAATTTCGCCGAGAAATCTCATTAAAAAGCTTATTTCCTACTAATTCCCAAAAGTTACTAGTAAATAAAGTTGATCGGTCAGCATTTGGAAAGTTATGAAGGGTCCAGGTTAAAAGACCTTTCAGCTCTTGCTTAGGCAGATCAATTGAATGAGATTTTAATAAATGCTTTAGCTGCTTGTAAAAATCTGTATCAGAGTTAGAGAATCCCTGTCCCATTTTAACAGTATATTTATACTTACCAGTAGTCAGACGAGGAGAGAGAGAGAGAGAGAGAGGCGTCCCAAAACGAACTCCAACCGAGGTGTTGGCCAGACACCACACGTCCACTCAGGGACACTAACAGATCCCTCGCTGTCGCAGGGGATCCTAACAGGAGTTCCAAACGAGCCCCGGGACGGCTGCTACAACGTAACGGCTCGGCCGGGCTCAAAACAACGCAGTAATAGGTTCGGCAAAGCTTCGGCTACACGTCGCTTTAGCAACGAGTAACCGGCTCCCGGTAATACTGCAACAAACGAATATTTATAGAGCTCCGAACACGCCACGTGCAATGCGTACCCGTGCTCACCCGTTTCAGGGAAACTCCACAGCTAGGCTTAGGAGCTCCCTGGGGCAGAAATATTTTAAGAGCTTCAGGTCCCTGTGCTTTAGCACTGGACATGCGCTC
Organism: Phylloscopus whistleri; assembly: GCA_017589585.1. Lineage (NCBI taxonomy): Eukaryota > Metazoa > Chordata > Aves > Passeriformes > Phylloscopidae > Phylloscopus > Phylloscopus whistleri. Next base: position 21,038 of record JADMLD010000898.1, on the reverse strand, counting down.
AGGACAGCCTCTCAGGGTAAGGAATCAGTCTTTCAAATTACCGTAGACGGAGAAGAGTGGCGTTGAAATTAATCAGGCTGCTTCGGCGTCTTCCACGTTGGGCGTCAATTGATGAAATTGAAGATTAGCAAAAGTCTAAGGAGGAAAGTATCCGGAGACTTCAGCAGTTTTGAGGCACGTGGTTTATTATGCGTGGGGATGCAGCCTAACCAAGGAAGGTCTAGAGGGGTCAGGATCCAGCAAGGCAAGAGACCGGATCACTTGTTACATTCTATTTTAACTCTTTCTATCATGAATATTCTAATGAGCATTAACCAATCACCTCAGGATACAAAAACCAACAACATTTACATACAGCCTATAGGGACTACTACATTACCATGCTAATCTACATACTAAAAACCTGAAGAACCACCTTTTCCCTGATACCTGAGAAGTTCAAACCTCTTCTGTTTGGGGAGGAGCATTGCTCAATTACCAGAGCCCTGGTAATTGACTCAGCCAATCCAATCATCTTCCTGCTTAGCGTATTACAGCTCAAATTTTGCTTTCATCTCTATTTCTCCTATATGCCTTACATTCTTACAATCCTTCACCAATAGATCTTCTCTGCAGGGGTTTTCTGCTTCATCTGTTCCAACAGGGAGAGTTGAGAGATCTCCACAGGAGCCCCTCCAGTGCAGCCCCTCCCTCTGAGCAAGCCCCCTCCCTCCTGTCCCCCAGCCAAGTCTCTGCCCTCAGGGCCGGGGCTACAAGGCCTGAAGCCCCTCCTGTGCAGGCAGAGCTGCAGCAGAGCCCTGGGGCAGCTCTGCAGCCCGGGGTCCAGTTTCCTCTGCAGAGCACAGGCCTGGGAGCAGCTGCCCAGCACTGGGGGGGCTCTGGGAGGGGGCACAGCTGGCTCAAGGTGATGCTGTCCCCAGTGCCCAGCTCTGGGCAATGCTGTCAGTGCAGCCAGGGAAGGAGCTGCATCTCCCTCAGTCCATTGCCAGCACAAGGACACTTGGAAGTCTCCTGGAGATTTCAGTCCAAGCTGGGAGCTTCAATCCAGGATGCAAACCTGTCCTGAGCATCTCTGTGTTATCTGAAAGACCCGTGGGGAAAGGCAGAGGTGTTCTGACACTGGAAATGCTGTTGGGTTGGTGAAATGAGCAACGTGAGTCCTTGGATACAAAAGTGGGGCTGGGCTGTGGTGGATCCATCTGCTCTCAGCAGTACCTGGGGATTTTTTAGGGGGAACACGGGAAGCTGATCCCCCTCCACCTGAGAAAGGTTAAAGCCCAGAGAAACTCTGAACAGGTCAGAATGACAGACCGTGTCCCCTCACTCTCCACTCATCACTTTGCCTCACGGAACGTGCTCTGTTCTCCCTGGGGGCAGCAGAAATGCTGAGGGTTTGATATCAAAGGAAACCAGGAGAGACATGGGGGGAGCTTAGAAAGAAAACTGCAGAAGTCTTAAACACAAAAGGCTGTCTGTGTGTTCCAGGGGAGGGTGTTTGGGAAATGGCTTTGATTTTGGTAACAGGTATCTATTCTAACTCTTCACTGTCCTTTTCTCCCTGAACAGGTCCCCATGTGCAGCCAGAGCAAATGTCCAACAGCAGCTCCATCAGCCACTTCCTCCTGCTGGCATTGGCAGACAGGCGGCAGCTGCAGCTCCTGCACTTCTGCCTCTTCCTGGGCATCTCCCTGGCTGCCCTCCTGGGCAACGGCCTAATCATCAGCGCCGTAGCCTGCGGCCACCACCTGCACAGCCCCATGTTCTTCTTCCTGCTCCACCTGGCCCTCACTGACCTGGGCTCCATCCTAACCACTGTCCCCAAAGCCATGCACAATTCCCTCTGGGACACCAGGGACATCTCCTACACAGGATGTGCTGCACAGCTCTTTTTCTTTCTGTTCTTCATTGGAGCAGAGTATTTCCTGCTGACGGTCATGTGCTATGACCGCTACGTGTCCATCTGCAAACCCCTGCACTACGGGACCCTCCTGGGCAGCAGAGCTTGTGCCCACATGGCAGCAGCTGCCTGGGCCAGTGCCTTTCTCAATGCTCTCATGCACACAGCCAATACATTTTCCCTGCCCCTGTGCCACGGCAATGCCCTGGGCCAGTTCTTCTGTGAAGTGCCACAAATCCTGAAACTCTCCTGCTCACACTCCAACCTCAGGGAACTTGGGCTCATTGCTGTTAGTGTCTGTTTGGTATTTGGCTGTTTTGTATTTATTGTTTTCTCCTATGTGCAGATCTTCAGGGCTGTGCTGAGGATCCCCTCTGAGCAGGGAAGGCACAAAGCCTTTTCCACCTGCCTCCCTCACCTGGCCGTGGTCTCTCTGTTCGTCATTACTGTCATGTTTGCCTACCTGAAGCCCCCCTCCATCTCCTCCCCATCCCTGGATCTGGCAGTGTCAGTTCTGTACTCGGTGGTGCCTCCAGCCCTGAATCCCCTCATCTACAGCCTGAGGAACCAGGAGCTCAAGGCTACAGTGCAGAGACTGATCACTGGATGGTTTTTAAAACAATAAACTACCTGCAAATGTCTGCATATCATTTGTAATAAAAGTCATCTTTGATACTTCTTTTTGTTTCCACTCTGTAAATTATTTTCTTTGTTTTGCTTTTTTAATATTGTCCAAAAAGAAGTGTCATTGTTGGTACCATTTCTCATTTTCTTTCTCTCCACCTGCCCTGTGGCGACAGACTGTGTCAATGAGGGGCTGTGCTCTTGTGAATTTAAAGGAACTCAAGGATCTCCCAGCCAAGTTTTCTGCAGAGATGCCTCTTTGGTTCCCTTCTCTGCAGCTGCAGCAGCAATGTCTGTGTGCAGAGCTGGGGGCCGATCAGTGCTGGCACAGCAGCTGTGCACAGCAGCAGCAGCACTTGGTGCTGCCAGTGCTGCTGCCGTGGCCCTGCCCCGCTGCCCTCCTGGCCCTGGTGTTGCTGTAGGGCCTGAGTGCTCTCAGGGCCGGGCACAGGGCTGGGGGTGGCAGTGCTGGGGCTGCAGCAGGGACAGCCCATGGGCACTGCTGGCACAGCAGCGCTGAGGCCTCAGCCCAGGGCCTGGGGGCTCCAGGCTCCTTGCCCAGGCTCTCTCCAGAGCACATTGCCCAGGCCAATGCTCAGCAGAGAAAAGCCCCGGCAGCAGCCCCAGGCTGGCCGTGGGCAGGCTGGGGGCAAACAGCACGGCTGGGGCTCTGCAAGGGCCCTAGGGCACACGGGAAGGAGCAGCATAGCAGGGCCTGATCCATCCCCACTGCGCTGGACACCCCAGCGCAGCGTCCCACAGCCTCCTCATGCACCTGCCAACAATATCCCCCCTCTGCAGCCCTGGCCTCTCCCCCAGCTCACACAGCTGCCGCAGCCTTGCAGGCACAGACACGGCAGCACTGCCTCAGGAGCCCCTGTTTGCACTGCCCAGAGCAGGCCTGAGCACCCCCATGGTGTTGGTGTGGGGAGATGAACCTGAGGGAGCACAAATGCCAGCAGCCCCTGGGGTCAGGAAGGGCTTGGGCACAGGAGGGAAACCACTCAGGTTTTGTGGTGGCCTCTGAAGTCAGAGCCAGAAAGTTTGTTCCCATGAGCTGTGAGTTTGCTGTGCCACTGCAGACGTTGTTGCTCAGAGCCAGGGCTGCCTGGCAGCCACACCCAAACTGCCCTGACCATTTCCTTTGCTTCACCTTGGCTTTCTTGACTATTTCTGGTCTAGATTTCTTCCTCTTGTCCGTCCCTGTCCCCTCCCCTGCAAACAGCCCATCCCTGGTTTCCCCTTCCTCTCTGGCCCCACTCCCCATTTCAGTTCCTCACTTGGCACCATGGGAATGTCCCTTGTGCTGCAGGATCATCCTCCAAGTGCTTCAGGAATTGTCTGCAGGCTCTTGCAGTGCCTCCTGCTGCTCCCTTGCCAGAGGCACCCCAGGCCAGGGGGGCACATCTGGGCTGCTGTGTCTGGCTGTGGGGCTCCCTGTTGTGGGCAAGGAGGAGGAGCTGCAGAGGCTCTGCAGGACTGACAGGATGGGCTTTGGGGCTGTGAGGAGAAGCTGAGGCACCTGGGCTGCTGCACCTTCTGAAGAGGAGGCCCAGGGCTCATCCTGCAACTGCTGCAAGGGTGGTTTCAGAGAATCACAGCATCAGCAAGGTTGGAAAAGACCTTGGACATCATCAAGTCCAACCTGTGCCCTGACACTGCCTTGTCTCCCCTGAGCCTCCTCTTCTCCAGGATCAACAACCCCAGCTGCCTCAGCCACTCCTCACAGGACTTGTGTTCCAGACCCCTCACCAGCCTTGTTGCCCTTCTCTGGACATGCTCCAGCCCCTCCATGTCCTTCCTCAGTTGGGGGGCCTAGAACTGGACACAGCACTTGAGGTGCTGCCCAACCAGTGCTGAGCACAGGGGAAGAATCCCTGCCCTGCTCCTGCTGGCCACACTGTTCCTGACCCAGGCCAGGAGCCATTGGCCTTCTTGGCCACCTGGGCACACTGCTGGCGCATGTCCAGCCTGCTGTCCATCACTCCCTGCAGGTCCCTTTCTGTCTGGATTGTCTCCAGCCTCTCTGTCCCCAGCCTGTAGCACTGCAGGGGTTGTTGTGGCCAAAGTGCAGGACCCGGCACCTGGACTTGTTCAACCTGACATTGTTGGATTTGTTCCCTGGATCCAGCCTGTCCAGGGCCCTGTGCAGAGCCCTCCTGCCCTCCAGCAGATCCACACTCCCAGCCAACTTGGTGTCACCACAGCTCCATGAGGCCCTAGAGTGTCACAATGGTCTCCATGATTCCATGGGGTCTCCCAGTGTCACAATGTCCCTTGGGTTCCATGGGACCCCTTGGTGTCACAAAGTCTCTTGGATCCTTGAGACCTGCAGTGTCACAATGGATCCTTGGTTCCAGGAGGTCTGGCAGTGCAGCAATGGTCCCCTTAGTTCTACAGGGTAACAATGGCCTCTTGGTCCCAAGGGCCACCACGGTGTCAAACATGTTTCCTTCGTTCCAGGAGTCCCTCAGGAGGAACCCTGCAGTGTCACAATGGCCCCATCATGACACAAGGTCCTGCTCTGTCCCAATGCTCTGCATGGTTCCACCAGGCCCTGCGGTGTCACAGTGGCCTCTTGGTTCCATGAGGCCTCAGAGGGTCACCATGAATTCCTTGGTGCTGCAGTGTCACAGTGGAGCCCTGGTCACACAAGATCCTGCAGTGTCACCAGGGACCCTTGTCAGAACCCGCTAATGCAGGCAGAGGTCGTGATGATTCGAGTGATCTCAGAGCACAGAAGACACAGCAGGGGACAACAACAATTTGCTCTCAACAGCAGTACACTTTATTAAGTGCACACAGCACTATGTGCGATAGAGGGAAAGGGAGAGGGAGGAGAGCGAGAGAGAGAGAGATAAAGAGAGAGAAAAGAGGGGATATAGCTTCCAACGGAGAGACGGAGTCCTCGTGGTGTGCGCTGACCAATAGACGTGTCCTCTTCCTTGGGGAGATCTCAAATTCAGGTTATCTTGGGGGATCTCTTTATAATCCTTTCCAAAGCGAAAGGCAGATGGCCAGAAGGTGGGGAGACCAACAGCAGGTGCATTGAGACAGGACAAAGCGCTCTGACGCTTGTCCATGTGTAGAGCAAATGTCCACTCAGGGAACAGGTACAGGGCAAGTACAGGACAAACCAGCCCAAAACCAGTCTGCCGTGGTGTGCCCATTGTTTCCATGTGGGTTCCCATGGTGATGCATCAGTCCAATGAGCGCACCTGCAGACAATGGTTGGCAGACATCCCACCTCAGCCAGGCCAGAACCCCTGTATTGGGGTTTTAGGTTTTTGTCCCAGTCCTTTATAGGGTCTTTGGTCTTCATCTTTGTCAATGGTCGTGAGGGAGATGAGGGACTTTGGGACTGTCTCTTACAGGTGGTCATTGGGGTGTAGTCATTGGGGTTGTGAGTGGGGTTGTTCATTGAGTTGGACAGTGCAGAGTGGTCAGTGGGGTGGTCAATGGGGAGTCATCGTCAGTGGGTGTGGTCACTGGGTGTGGTAAAAGGGTGTAGTCCGTGAGGGATGGTCATGAGGGTAGCCAGTGGGTGGGCTCAATGGGTGTGGTCATTGGGTATGATCAGTGGGGTGGTCACTGCAGTGTGGGCAGTGGTGTGGTCAGTGGCTGTTATCAGTGGGGAGTGGTCATTGGGTTGGTCAGTGGGTGTGGTAAGCAAGGTGCAGTCGTTGGGGTGGTCAGTGGGTGTGCTCAGTGAGTATGGTCATTGGGGTGGTCAATGGGTGTGCTCAGTGGTTATGTCAGTGGGGTGGCCAGTGGCGTGTGGTCAGTGGGGAGTGGTCAGCGGGGTGGGTGTGGTCAATGTGGTCATTATGGTGTGGTCATTGGAGGGTGGGTGTGGTCATTGGGATGGGTGTGGTCACTGCAGTTTGTGTGGTCAATGTGGATGTGTGGTCATTGGGATAGGAGTGGTCAATGTGAAGGATGTAATCAATGGAGCAGGTGTGGCCATTTTAGGGTGTTGTCAAAGGGGTAGGTGTGTCCATTTTGATGGATCTGGTCCATTGGGTGTGGTCAATGGGGTGGGTGTGGTCCGTGGGGGAGTGGTCAATCAGGGGGATGTGGTCACTGAGGTGGGTGTGATCAGTGGAGTGGTCAGTGAATGGGTGTGGTCATTGCAGTGGGTGCATTCCATCAGAATCCATTGTGACACAGTTTCCTCCCAGGTCCCGTGAGGCCGTGCTGTGCAATGATGGAGCCTTGTTTCTACTAGGCCTGGCCATGGCCCAGGGGCACCTGTGTCCCAAGAGGCCCCACTTGGTGAAAGTAGAGCCTTGCTCCCATGGGATTCACATGGTTGACGCCTGAACTAACTTAGTGTAGCAAATTGAGCTGTGCTATCCCAAACTGGGCCTCAGTTTCAGGCCTGCCTAGAAGTAGACAGACCTGTGGCGCAGTTAGTAATTCACTTTAAGGTGTGTTTAAGCATTAGATAGCATAGTTATGGTGTGGTTATGGTGACTTCCTTAAGTGTGAAATTGTTTGCATTCTTTCTTACACTGAATGCCAATTAGAAAACACCTGTAACTGTAAACTATCTGAAACTGTATTTAACCCCCTTTCCTGGAGGAATAAAGGGAGAACGCATGATCTAGGCATGTTGGTCGTACGTGTGTTGCTCTGTCCAGCTTCCCACTTTAATTAGGAGTTCCCTGGTTTCATCTGGCGCCCAAACAGGGACTAAGTTCGCTTGAATGCGGTTTGGATTGCTTAAATGCAGAGTTTTGATTAATAATCTCACTTAAATGCAGCTTTGATATGACTTTGATATCATTTTCTGCGCTTTAATGCAGTTTGGATTTTTTGCACTTTAATGAGGTTTTGAAGTTGGCCTAAACGCGGAAGAAGTCCCCGTGCTTGTTTCCGGACCAGAGCAGAGTGGGAACCGAGTTTCCCCCGAACTGCAGACGGTGCCAAAACGAGCGAAGGAGCTGGGAAGCTGGTAGCATGGTCGTGGGGTTTCATTTGAAGAGAAACAGCAACACGCAGTGGAGAGAGAGGTAAGCCGTGGTCTGGAAACAAAGGAATCGAAAGTAAGATGGAAAAAGAATTCCAGGCAGCGACTCAACTTCTAGCAAATATTATCTCTAAGAGAGGAAATATGATTAAAGAAATTGAACTACATCAGCTGGCCCTATGGGCCAGGAAGACAGGGAAATAGAGCAAACCATCGCTCATGTTTAGTGAAACAGAGTGGAAAGAAATAGGCAAGTTGCTATGGGATCTCGCCATCAGCGGCATGAAAGAAGGAAAGCTGGCTCAGGAGTTAGGAGCCCCTTGGAAAAAGATTATGAATACCTTGCAGTCATTCTCGGCTGAGCGAAAAGCCGCCCAGGCAGCGATCCAAGCTTTCAAGGGGGTGGTGGATGAAACAAAAGAAATCCAGAGATCGTCTAAGGTTGCAAGGTTTTTTGGTATCAGTAACACGTGTCCAGTGAGGGGAAAAGCAGCTCCGATTTGTTCCATGCTGCAAGAGGTAGTGAACTCGGTCTCGGAGTGCGTGGCTCAGCCACTGGAAGTGCCTTCCGTGACAGCCAGGCAGACTAAGTTGGAACAGGAAGCGCTGCGCTCCCCAGACCCCAGGGGCGTGGTGGAAGATGAGATCCTAGGCGGGGCTGAGGGCGGAGAAGGGCTGGAACAAGAGACGAAAGAGAGGGGTGGAGATTGGGGCGGAGACGAGAGCGAGGCAGCACAGTTTCCCTCCCCAGCAGAAAACAAAGCGATGACGCAGCCAGCCTGAGCCACCAAAACAACAATGGTGTCCCCCGCTGCCGCTTCGGCCGCTGCCACCGTGCAGCCAGAGACTGCCACGACTCACACAGCAGTGGCGCCACAGCCAGCCATGGCGCACCCAGCAGCCCACTTACAGCAAGCCACAGCGGCGCAATGCCCCCTTACCCTCTGGCTCTGATTCAGATGGCGAAAGCCCTGACCCAAATTTTCACGGCACGCAGCGACTGCAGGACAAATCACAGCATGGAAACGAACTGCAGCAAATAATAGCCAAGCTTGCTGAGTTATCAAACCGCCAAACTCAATTAGAAAAGCAGACAGCTACAGTTTCTCGGTTTTCCCCACAAAACATGCAAAATCTCTCAACTCTGCAGTCTGCACAGCCTGCTCTGTCGTTTCCACCTTCTGCACAGCAGATGGCTCTGCCAGTTGCCCAACAGAACCCCAACAAAGGCGCTGGGCTGACGTCTTGAAACAGGTGGTTCTTGAAGGAGATTTACACTCACCTAACTCAATTGCTTGTCCAGTTGTTACAGAAAATGCCCAGGATCAGTGGGAGCCCCATGAATGGAAGGTGTTGAGTTCAGCAAAGCACACAGTTACTACTTATGGGATAAGGTCAGAAGCAGCCAGAAACATAATTCAGTACATCTTCACAGCAGATGTACTCTGCCCCGCAGATTGTACTAACATTGCTTCCCTGCTGCTAACACCCTCACAGCTCCTCATTTTTGAAAGAGAGTGGAGGCATTTGGCAATTGAAGAGGCAAATAAACATCAAGAAATAGAGGATCCTTTTTATGGTCTTCAACCCAATATTCTGACAGGTCAAGGACCATATGCTACAACCAACATCCAGCTCACCTACCCCATTGAGGTCCATCAGATGGCTCAAACATCGGCCCACAGAGCCTTGCTTTTGTTTCCTGACAAAAAGAAACCTGCACCATATGCTATCATCAGGCAAGGGGCCACAGAACCATATGGACAATTTATTGATAGACTGTCAGCTGCTTTAAAGGATGCACAAAACCTAACTACAGACGTCCAAGAAGACCTATTTAGTTCCCTCGCCTTTGAAAATGCTAATTCATGTACCAGAGCCATCCTAGCCTCCCTCCCTCAAGGTTGTGCAGTTGACGAGATGCTAGTACAAGCGACCAGAGCTGAGCAGAGTGACCAGACAGCAGCGTTCGCAGCGGCCATGAAAGATGTGATGCAGAAACAAGCATATATCATTGCAGCAGCTCTGTCAGGAGACAACACCAATTATTCCAGCAACAACGAAAATCCATCATCTGACATTTCTGATTTTCAATGTCATGAAACAGGCCATGTCATGTTAGGGCCTGCACCCACAACTTTGGACTCCCTTGAATGATGCACAAGGGATGAAAGAAGAAAAGAACCTGCAGTTGTGATACATCACCATGCAGTGAAAAAGGGAAGACCACAGGCAATTTCAGGACTTTATGTTTATCACAAGAACATGAGAATGGGTGAATGACAAGGACTGAGTTTTGTGTTGTTTAATGCTTGTAGTTGTATGTGTATTTTTGCAGGAGAAGCAGGACCCGTGTGGATGCCGAGCCGATTTACCCGTGCATGTCCCCAATCAGAGATCAAAGCTAACAGTGATAACAACGGTGACAACAACGATTTACCTGGAGCACCCTGTGACGACTCTGAAACTACTGAGAACTGATTTTGTAAAATATAAAAAATAGTTATTTAGTTATAAGATTAAGTTTAGTGATAAGTTGTTTTAGTATTTGAAGTTACATGATAGTGGATTGTTGTTTTTAATATAGTAAAATTAAAAGAGACAATCAAAAAGATGAGCAGAATGTTGGGAGTTGGAATGTTTGTTTTAATTAGTATTTTGGTAAAAAGGACATTTGGAGTGCTTGACATTGACCCTAGGCAAAATATGTGGGTCACCTGGGCCAATCGGACTGGGCAAGATTCATTTTGTTTGTCTTTGACCACTCCATCTAATCCATTTTGTACCTGTTTGATTGGAGTTCCGGTGAATTCTATGGCAGGGTTCAGAATTTGGACTCAAGCCAGAATTAACCCAGAAAGTGTTTTGGGAGCACAAGCTGTTGCTGTTGCACAAGGTTTAAAAATCACTGGTGCTGAGCCCCAAGAACTGGATCTTTTGGGTTCTGTGCCAGGCAATTATTGTTTAGTTTTTGGGCATTTTGAGATAAATTCAAGTTTGTTGATTGTGAAAGAAAAACAACCAAGAAATGGCAACACTTGGTTGTCTCCCAGGTCTCCATTGTCTTATGATCATGTTGAGTATTGTAACAATTGGACTGAATCTGTGATACCATCAAAGGGTGCTGCAAAGAAATTGCCACCAGGGATCTTTCACATTTGTGGAGACAGAGCCTGGTCTGCAGTTCCTCCAGGAGCTACAGGAGGTCCATGTTACTTTGGCAAATTAACAGTTTGCTCCCAGCATTCATCAGGTTTTTGGGTTGTCTCAAAAGACCCGACGAGCCAAACGCAGTACAATTCAACTAGGCCCCGATTGTAAAGATCAAGTAATATTATGGAATCGTGCATCTGTAATATCGGCATCAATCTTTTCCCCAGGAGTTGCTTCAGTGCAGGCTCTCACACAAATGAAAACCTTGGCCTGCTGGACAGGAAAACAAATTAACATAACATCTAATATATTAAGTGAGCTTGGTGCGGATGTTGACAACATCTGTCATGCAGTTCTTCAAAACAGAGCCGCGATTGACTTCCTCCTTCTCGCTCAAGGGCATGGATGTGAGGAGTTTGAGGGCATGTGCTGCATGAATTTGTCAGATTATTTTCAATCGATCTACAACCAGCTTTCACAGCTGAAGAGCAACATGGGGAAACTTGTAGTTGCTGACACTCCATTTGACAAATGGCTCAGCTCGTGGGGTCTCACTGGGTGGATCAAGGAGTTGGTCCGTTTTGGTGTTGTGATTTTGAATGTTATTGTAGTTATTTTGGTTTTTGTGTCTTGTTTGTTGCAGCGTATGCAAAAAATGGTTACTCGTGCCTTTAACTCAGTTTGGGTAGTTCAAAAAGAAAAAGAGGGAATTGTAGCAGAATTTTTTAGGGAACGTGGGCATGAGGTATTTTGGAATGAGATTTGAACTACCCCAAACTGGGCCTCAGTTTCAGGCCTGCCTGGAAGTAGACAGACCTGTTAGAAATTAATTTTAAGGTGTGTTTAAGCATTAGATAGCATAGTAATAGTGTAGTTACGGTGACTTCCTTAAGGGTGAAATTGTTTACATTCTTTTTTACACTGAATGCCAATTAGAAAACACCTGTAACTGTAAACTATCTGAAACTGTATTTAACCCCCCTTTCTGGAGGAATAAACGGAGAACGCGTGATCTAGGCATGTTGGTTGTATGTGCGTTGCTCTGTCCAGCTTCCCACTTTAATTAGGAGTCCCCTGGTTTTATGGCCCCACTTAGTTTTAGGGGTTTGTGCTTTGTGTGCTCTCCACCTGCACCTTGGGGTGACCTGGGATCCACCTCCACCCTCAGGGGCTCTGGGGTGCTCTGGCTTGTGCTGGGCACGCAAGGAAAGCAGAGGGGGCTTAGGAAAGGTGCCCCCAGGGAGAAATGGGCAACAGGAGCTTGTGTGGCTGTGCCCAGAGAGCTGGGAGGGGTCCTGGGAAGGGGCTGATGGTGCCAGAGAGCAGCAGCACCCTTGCAGGGAGGGAACAGCTTGGACATTCCACGGGGAAGCTGGGCCCTGGCCCCAGTGCCTCAGGTGCAGGGGGTGAAGGAGGCAGGTGGAGCTGCCCTTGGATGGATCCTGCTCCATGGGCTCTGACAGTGGCCATCCCATGGGATCAGCCCTGCTCCTTGGGGCTCCCCTTGTCCCCCCTCTGGGGACAGGGATGCAGATTTGGGTGGGATGTGGAGCCCCAGCTGTGCTCCCTGCCTGGTGCAGCTGGGAATGGCACTGCAGCTGTGGGGGAATGCACCCCCCACACCCCAGCAGGGGTTTTCCCTGTCAGGGAAAGAGTTTCAGTTTGACCTCTAGACAGGTGAGGAAATCAAACTGGAACGTTCCAGAGCTGCCTGGCTGTGTTTGGCTTGGTGCCTGCACAGGAGCATTGCTTGGGCTCTGGCAGTGCCCCTCAAAGCCTGGAGGTGTTTCTGAACCCTCCTAGGGTCAGTCAGTGCTTGAGGATGAGCACAGAGTTGCTCTGGGCTTTCCCCAGGCTGTTTTGAGCCACCTGTCAGAGGTTTCTCCCACACCTGTGCTCGGCCTTTCCTGTTGTTTTTGTGCTCTTTGTTGACGCTGTTAAAGACTGTAACGACACAGACTTTGATCTCAAAAGGTGACAATGACTCTGTTTATTTCTGGTAATTTCTTCTCTTTTATACTATTCTACAGAGAACAACTCAATTGGTGAAAGACAAACTCCTTCACATTGGTCAAGCCAGAGGGACATCAGGAAGAAGTCCATCTGAGGGACAGGAGCGTAAACAAAGATTACAGTTAGGAAAACGTGTATCTTGTTGACAGAAAACTCTGGGAAAAGAGTTTCAGAAAAACCAAAACATCACAGGCACGAACCAGGGCTACAAGAACCCTCCTAGGGTCAGGCAGTGCTTAAAGGATGAGCACAGAGGTGCTCTGGGCTTTCCAGGCCATTTTGAGCCAGGTGTCAGAGGTTTCTCCCACACCTGTGCTCGGTTTTTCCTGTTGTTTTTGTGCTCTTTGTTATTTTGCTTTGAATAAAACTCACTGCTTTACAAGACACATCTAAGGAGCCGTCTCACTGTGATAAATCCATTCTGAAAAGTGCTGGACGCCCTCAGAGACTTGATAAACCTTCTCGTGTCTCCTTCCGCCCTGGGCACGTGCCAAGATTTTATCACAGGTGCCTCAGTGCCGTTGGTCAGAGTCGGCATCTCGTCCTCTTCATCTCTTCGTCTCTTCCATCTTCTCCTCCAGCCCCAGCTCCTGCCAGGCCTCCCTGCCCCTTGCCAGCTGCTCCTCTTTGGCTTTCAGCACCTGGCACTGGAATTTCAGCTCTGCTTTTCCCAGGGATGGGCTGGGAAACCCAAGGTGCCCCCTGGCTTGTCCTGGACACTGATGACATCCCAGGCTTTGGGATGCTCCAACTCAAATCTTGGGGTTTGGGCCTCTCCAGCTGGAGTTTGGGATCCTCAGACAAGGGCTTGGGACCCTTGAACTCTTGTTGCACCTCAGGGCTCATTTCCTGGCTGCCAGTTTCCACCCCAAACTGAGGGATTTCTCATTTTCCGTTCCAGTTTCTCAGGGAGGAGCTGGGAGTGTCTGCAAAAGGTCAACCAGAGTCCCGACCAGCAGGGCTGACCCTGGTTTGGAGTAGGGGCTCAGTGGGTTGGGGTTCAGGACCCCCCATTTAGTTGGTTATGAATTGTCTGGGTTTGCACTCCGTGGTGGATTTTGGGGGAGCCACCCCGATAAAACTGGGGCAGTGTGTAGGGGAGGAGTTTATTTGGGGGTACAGAGGGAAAAGACGTGCGGGGAGACCCCAGGGTGGGTTTTGGGCTGTGTCTGAGGTGGGGAGGGGGTCAGAGGGAGCCCAGGCTGAGTTTTGGGGATCTTTGGGGCGTTTTGGCATCTTAGGCGTTGGCGCCACCTGGCGGCTGGGAGGACCCAGCGCCAGGTTGGGGGTCCTGCTCCCTGGGGGTGGGGGAGGGGGCTCTGGGGAGGGTCCCCCCTAAATGGGGGATGCGATAGGAGAACCTTGCAGAGCCCAGGGTGCAGATTTGGGGTCCCCTGGATGGGGTGGGTCACTGGGGGTGGGGCGTCTTGGGCGTTGGCGCCCCCTGGTGACTGGGAGGACCCAGTGCTGCATTTCCAGGTCCCCCTCCCTGGGGTGGGGGTTTGGGGGTTCCAAGGGCGGATTTTGGGGATGCCCAGGAGATGTTTTGGGATCTCAGGGTAGGTTTTGTGGGGGTTTTTGGGGAATCTCAGGATGGATTTTAGGGTTCCAGCACCTGCAGTGCAAAATCCAGGGTTGGGGGTACTGTGGGTCAGACACCCCATGGACACCACATGGATGTGGGGCCCCAAAAACTGGAGGAGGATCCCCAAAACACTTCCCCTGTGGTCCTCCACTGTGTGTAACTCCTGGAGGGGACACCTTCCACACTTCCCACCTTCCCCTTGTTTGTTAAGACTTGTGGATATGCTGGACAGAACACCCCCAAATTGGGGGTGTCACAACCAAAATCTGTCCCATGGGATCCCCTCCCATGAAACCATTTCTTGAGTTACTCCACCCATTGATCTCCAGCACTGGGGTATCCTCCCCCAAACCCTCCAAATCAATAGTTATCTCCACCAAATTGGGAGTCCCCTAAACCAGAAACCTCCCAAAATTTGCCCAATGGAGGCTCCTCGCCACCCACTGACCCCCAGAAATATCGTCTGAGCATCCAGAACAACTCCAAATTTTGGTTCCCTGTCACACTGACCAACAAAATTGGGGTTCTCTCCACCTAGCACCCTCTAATCCAGGGTGCAAACCCTCCATTAATGCCCAAAATTAGAGTCCTCTCAACCCCAAACCCCAAAATTGCAGTTCCCCCACCCAGTCCCTCCAATCCAGGCATTTCCCACTGACTGTTTCCCAAAACTGCTTTTCCCCCACCAAAAATACTCCCCAAACTTTGACCCCCAAAGATGGGGTTCTCCCCCTTATCTTTAAGGCGGCTGCACATCTTACAGCAGATTCCCTCCAGTTTAGTGCTGCAGCCTCACACCTGAGCATCCCCCATTTTTGCCACACCCTTGGTGTTAGGGTCTCACCCAAACCAGTGGCTGAAGGCCCCGGCTCAGCACACCCCCAAAATCATCTGGGGAAGGGAGGGGGTCAGGGGGACAAGGGACACACAGGGATAAGGAAGGTGGGACACACACACATAGAGATGAGAACAAGCCCACATGGACACCCAGAGCTGCTGTGCTGAAGCGGTTTATTGATTCCGGCAGGGAAATTCCCAGGGCTCCCAGGGGATCAGGGGGGTTCTCCAGGGATGATCATCTCCTCATGCTGCTGGATGGGGCCAGGACACGAGTGTCACCACCAGTTCCAGGCCTGAAAGGAAGAGCCCAAATTGTGACCCTGGTGTCCACTGGGACATGAGAGGGCCCTCGTCCCCTCCCCTCCCTCTGCAGGGACCTGCGGCAGCAGAAGGGATTTGGAGCACCGGATACACCTGGGACTGGACTTGGCTCTAGAGATCCAGGTGGCTCCCAGAGCCCCTCAGCCTGGAAAATCCCAAAACCTCCCAGAGCCCTCCCTGCTCGCACAGGGACACTGTGTGTCCCCAGTGCCCCCCAGGGCAAGGCAAGCCTTGGGGACAGCTCTGTCCACCTAAGCCCAGGACACGGGTCAGGGACAGCCCCCTCCATGTCCCTCAGCCATCCCCAAGGTCTGCACACCCCAAGGGGTTCAGGGATCCGCCCTGGCCCCCAAGGATCTTTGGTGGGGCTGGAGAAAGCCCGAAGATTTCTCACCGGGGCATCCAGAGGGGCAGCCGGGCATCACTCCCGCAGAAGCTGCACCTGCTCGGCCACGGGGGGCTGGGGAGAAAGGCGGGGTTAGAGCCACACTGGAGGATACTGGGGCATGCTGGGCTGTACTGGGGCACACTGGGGTGCCCTGGAGGGTCATGAGCAGGACAGGGGAAGCTCTGGGCCCAGCAGAACTCCAGGTACCCACCTCAGACCTCTTCACTCGTTGGGCACCATTGTCCTGGAGAGAGATGGGGAGATGTCACTGGTCACTGGGGTGTCCCCGGGCCCAGCAAGGCATTGGGGGACCCAACTGGCCCCAGTTCCCACACTGGTGCCCCAATTCCAGCACTTACCACAATGCATCCACCTATAGCTCCTCCTATGGCCGTCTGCAGATGGAGAGCAAAAGTTTAGTCTGGAATGGGCCTGGTGGGGCTCAGGGGAGCATAGGTGTCCCCAAGCCCCGTGGCTACCCCTGGTCTGAGGGGGAAAATCCCTTCTGCTCCCCCCAGCCCCACTCCAGGCAGTTTCACCTGATCCCTGTTCCTGCAGGGACCGTGGTGGGGATGGAGAGAAGGAGAGCGAGGGGAATTTGGGGCCACCGAGGTGGAGGGGATGGAGTAGGAGGTGAGGGCCCCAAAGAGAGTGAAATGGGGGCAGCTGGGGGTGCCAAGGGATGGGGCTGGGGGTGTTGAAGGGATGGGAATTGGGAAATGTGGGTGAGGAGGCAGGAATTCCAGTAGGGGGGCCACAGGGTGGTGGGTGGGGGCAGGAGCAAGCGGGGGCAGAGGAACAAAATTGATGGGTTTGGGAGGGGCAGCCAAGGAGGGGCAGCGAAGGAGGGGGATTTGGTGACACCCCTGTCATGGGCAATGAGAAAGGGAAAGGACTGGAGGGAAAGAGGAGAGGAAATGGACAGGGCACGATGCTCCTTGGGGCTGACTGGGCTGCACTGGGATGGGTGGGAATCCAATGGGGATCCTGGGGAAGGTGCAGCCTTGGGAAGCTCTGGGCTGTGCTGGCATGCACTGGGGGGCACTGGGGTGCCCTGGAGGGTGATGACCCTGAGAGGGGAGGGTCTGGGCTCAGCAGAGGAAGTCAGGGTACTCACGTCACCATCAACAATGCCACCACCTGCCTGTGGAGAGACCATGAGATGTCACCAATCACTGGGGTGTCCCCAGTGCTGGGAAAGGTTGGGGGTGACCAAAGTGCCCCCCAGTTCCCACACTGGTGCCCCAGCTCCAGGACTTACCCCAGCACATATGGCTTCACCACTGCCATCCTGGGCCTGGGGAAGGAGAGCAAAAGGTTGGTCAGGATTGGCCCTTGTACGGCTGGGGGGCCCGGCAGAGCCCCGGGATTGGGAAGAGCCCAGCCCGTGGCCCTGGAGCCGCACCTTGCTCTGTGCTGGGAGGCACAGCAGGATGGAGAAGAGCAGGGCCACGCTGAGCACAGCCACCTTCATCTTCCTCTTGGAGCGGGGAGCGCTGCCTGAGGCTGCAGCAGGGCAGGAGAGCCTTTATCCCTGCCGGGGACTCCCCTGCGCCCTCCCCGACAGCCCCAGGCCAAAGCCCGGCTTGGCACAGCCCCCAGCCCTGACCACCAGCCCGGCCCTGGCCCAGAGTCCATCCCACCTGCAGCACTGATCCAGCCCCCCTCCCTGGCATCCCTCCAGCTTCCCGCACAGGGCAGCTGCCCCTGGAAGGGCCCGGGCACCCGGGGGGCCCAGGGGGGCAGGCAGGGATCCAAAGGCAGCTGGGGACCCTGTGGGGACAACCCCCACTCCAACACAATCCATCCCCCAACAGCTCCCAGTGCCACATCCCCCAGCTCCCGCTGTCCCTGCCCTCCCAGAGCTTTCCCTGTGGGACACCCCGGAGCTGAGCCTGGCCCCAAACCTGCTGTGTCCCAGCAGAATTGTCCCTGTGCCCACTCCAGCCCCTTGGCTGAACGGGGGCTGGGCTGACCCCTCTTCTCGGGGCACCAGGACCCTGGGATCAGGGAGAACGGGGAGGTGGGAGCACAGCAGGGTCAGGGGCCATGGGAACAGCCGGGTGACCAGCATCTCCAGTCTCTGCAGGCCCTGGGGAGTGCTGGGGAATGGTGGCACTGGGACACCAGGGCTGGGCTCGGGGCAGTGCTGGGGTGGCTGCAGTGTCCGGTTCCAGCCCGTTCCAGGCACTGCAGCCCCAAACTGCTCCAAGCCCCCCGGGGAAGATCCCCTGCCCGGCCCCACCGTCCCAGCCAGGACCACCGTGTCCTGCTGGATGCCCCCAGTACCGCTCTGCTGAGCTGTCCCAGTCATGGGGCGCCAGGGGCTCTGTGCCCAGCAGGGCTGTGGCTCCAGCCTGGGCTGGCACTGGGACACAGCTCCCATAGCTGCCCTGGCCCCAGGGATGGCCCTGCCCTGCCCTGGTGCCAGCGCTGTCCCTGAGCAGGGGTCACCTTCCCACTCGAGGGTCCCACACTCCTGTCCTGGCTCAGAGGGCCTGTCAGGGTTACCCCCGAGGGCACAGAGCAGGGACAGTCCCTGGCCAGGGCTCCCAGGAGCTGCCAGTGCCTCCATTCTCCACTGACATTCCGGGACATTGCCAGGAGATGTTCCCTGCTCACGGGTCACTGACCACACAGAAGGGACCTGTTGTGGGACAGGTGGCAAAACCCTTCAGGCTCCTGACTCTTTGTGTTGGATTTTCCCGAGCAGTGACCTGGAAGATTTTCCTTTTGCCTGTTGGTGCTCTGTGCCTCTTTTGTTGGGGAATTGAGGAGCGTTGATCCTGGAGGGGCCCAGGGACATTTCCAGCCCCTGGACACCTGAGGGGCCATTCTGGACGACCCCAGCTGTGGGTTCATGGACTCTGCACAGACACGCTCCTGTTTGCGGATCAGCAGCTCCTTGGAACATGGAAATGTTCCCCGTTTGGTGTCTGATGGAGAGATGGGTTAGAGAATTGACCAGGGGGTGTCTGAGGTGCAGCTGATCTGTCCTGGACTGTGTCCCTTCCTCTCCCTGAGCAGGACTGTCAGCAACTTGGGAGACTTCTGATTTTCCTGTCCTCCTTCCTGTGGGATTTTTTCCACACTTGGGTTCCAAATCAATTCCTGGCCCAGCCATTCTCCCCAGGCTGTGACCACAGGGAGGTGTTGCTGTGGGCCACAGGGGGGAAAAGAGGAGCCTGTTCTCCCCACATTGACATCTCCCTGCCAAATTCCCCAGAGCCCTCCAGTTCCCAGACTCCCTCAGCAGCTGCGAGGGGGGGGAGAGTGGGGGAGGCAGGACAGGAGCAGGGGGTCTCAGGCTGTTTTGTGGTGCTTTGGCTGGGATAACTGGCTAGTGAACAGTTGCTGGCCACAGCAATGCCTTGCCAGGTCTCCCCATCAGTTTCTCTGCCTGTGCGATGCTCCTGCTCCTGCTGCAGTTGGGACAGGTGGGTTTGGGCTGCCAAACCTCTCTGCTCCGTGGGGGCTTTCTGGGAAGTGCTGTAAAATCCTGGCCTTGATCTTGGTCAGGCATTGGAGCTCTGTGCTAGGCCATCCCTCTGCTTTGAGCACGGAGACAATTCCCAATTTCACTTTTTGCCTTTTGTCCTCCAAGGTGTTTTCAGCAGAGGACACAGAGAGTGGCACCTGCCCCACCCGTGCCTCCCTCGTAGCTGTGCTGCCCCCGATTCCAACAATTCCTCAGTGTCTTGAACATCCTTGTGAAACTACAATCCTCCCGGTGGTGCTTCTCAGGAAGAGTTTCCCAGCTTTTCCTGGGGTTCACCAACTCTTTGGGAAGATCCCCCAGGGATTTGCCCCAACCCAAGGCAGTGCAGGCGTGGCCGACACTGTGGGGAAACACAGGCAGGTCCCTCTGAAGGTTGTCACTCCAACAGGCTGGGGCTTCCAGCCCAGCAAGTTCAGGAGGAGGGGGTGTTGTGAGGTTGGAACCAAGGCAGCCCCAGCACCAAGTCTGTCTGACACAGCTGGGCCCACCCAGCCCGTGCTCTGCACCCAGGGAGGGGAACAGGGCAGGATTGCATCTCCAGACACACCAACACCAGACCATGGGCCTTGGCTGCACTGGCTGCCCGGAGCCAGGAAGGATCCATGGAAACAGGGGCTGACCTGGGAGAGATGCAAAAAGATTTCAGCCGCTCTCTGGGAGAGCAAACCATCAGCTGGTGACTCCAGTGCCACATCCCAGTGCCGCATCCCAGGGCCATCCCAGAGATGGTTCAGAGCCCAGCTGGGGATTCCTTGCTGGAGATCTGGGCAGTGAAGGTGGATTGGGAATGGGGGAGCAGTCCCTCTGCAGTCCTTCCTCCCAATGGCCATCCACTTCCAAACCCCTCCAGCAGCCCATGGGACAGGAGAAGAGTGCTCTGGTTTCGTGTTCTGCCTACGATGGTGTGTGGAGAAGTTTTTTCATGAGGCCCAAGCTGGGGATCACAGGCTGGTGGTGAAATCTTGATTTGGGTTCTGAAGCCAGGGGGAGGTTTGCCTGAGGCACAGGGAATGACAGGGGTCCCTGGTTTTGTTTCCAGGATGATCCTGTCCCAGCTCAGAGGCCCTGTCAGGGTGACCCCCGAGGGCACAGAGCAGGGACAGTCCCTGGCCAGGGCTCCCAGGAGCTGCCAGTGCCTCCATTCTCCACTGACATTCTGGGACATTGCCAGGAGATGTTCCCTGCTCACGGGACACTGACCACACAGAAGGGACCTGTTGTGGGACAGGGGGCAAAACCCTTCCGGCACCTGACTTGACTGTTTGTGTTGGATTTTCCCAAGCAGTGACCTGGAAGATTTTCCTTTTGCCTGTTGGTGCTTGTGCCTCCTTTGTTGGGGAATTGAGGAGTGTTGACCCAGGAGAGGCCCAGTGGAGGTGAAGCTGCTCAACAGAGGAATTTCCAGCCCCTGGACACTGAAGGGGCCATTCCAGATGCCCCCAGCTGGGGGTTCCTGGGCTCCTGTTTCCAGTCAGCACTTCCTGGAACACGGCTCAGGGCTGATTGAGTCTACCAGCACCAAATTCATGGGAAAACACCAAGCTGGGTGGGCCTGTGGATCTGGTGCTGGGCACAAAGGCTGTGCAGAAGGATCTGGGCAGGCTGGATGGATGGGCTGGGGCCAAAGGTGTGAGGGTCAATAAGGCCAAGTGCTGGGTCCCACACCGGGGTCACAACAACCCCATGGAATGCTCCAGGCTGGGGGGCAGACTGGCTGGAAAACTGGAAAAGGTCCTAGGGGTGCTG